>JAINUT010000671.1:0-230524 GCA_020205555.1 Panax stipuleanatus
TAAACATCCACCTCTAAACAACATACAATAACTAAATGCGGAATATAATAAATGTATGTCGTTCATTCAAAAGGTGTTACTAGTCCCAAGATTCGATAACCTTAAATACAAAACATACAAACATACCCTAGAATAGTCAATAGGGTTCATATTACACAACAGTAAATTAATTAAACATAAAGATAAAGTCTGCTCCTTGCAAACTAATCCTACATCTTTCCCTTTACCCTTGTCCTTTCCTGAAGTCTCGGGCTTAACTGCAATATAAGTCATGATATAGCAAAGATGAGCAACAAGTTTGCTCAGCAAGTTGAAATACAACAATAAAGGATATATCATGATGAAAGGAATATATCTGATAATGAATTCAACAATATGAATATCGGAAGCAAGAATAATAAGTGCTTTTAGAATAACTGATAGTCAAGTAGACTTTTGAACTATAAAACTCCAACGAAATCAATAGCTGATTGACCCTTTGGTTACTGGCTACAGAATAAGTACTTGAGGGGATCAGCCTCGCGTACGCTATGTATATGCATAACATTCAACTCTGCTGTTTGTATCTTTATACTAGATACCTGGGGTACTCCCCTATATATACAAGGGGTGTTCTTTCAGTCTAATAATCCTTACCATCAATTGGTTTGGATAGCTTTTATAAAATTTTTATACAATTGTCTGACCGAACAAGGGTTCAGACTCTATCTGACGCAGTTCAAGAATTATAGAACTTTAAATAATGTACAAGTCCAAGACTGTACGAAATCAAGTGCACCAAGTGCGAATAACAATAATATCGATGTGGAATAATTGTAATGTAATTAAACCACCTATTAGCATGCTTGGAAATAAAGTTCAAGCTTTAAATAATTAACTGTCAATACGATAATAACCTGCTCAATACAATATGAGAAGGATAGGAACTTGTACAAATAAGAATTAAAGAACTTGCACAACCAAATAGTGAAGTTCGGAGACTTGCCTGATTATAGCTTTAATTAAATCTCACTGAAATAACCTAACATTAATAAGTCGGTATTCCAATTAGCATGTGTAAACTAATACGAGTCTACACTTACAAGAATCTGCTTATCATATTAATCTATCCATAATTCACATAAGTCAATCTAATCATGTCATAGATTTAATAACTTTAGATTATCTAGTTTCTATGCATCAATATAGGCTTGAACACATAATACTTCAAGTTACTTATATTTCATCAACACACATACTTTATCAAGTTATTAACTTCTCGTTCGAAACTAGCATGCTTTTTCTATATTCAATTCGAAGTCGTGTTTTCATGCCAGTAATTCACATACTTTAACTAATACATATTCATGTTTCAAAGATTATTTACATCGCCATATTACACCTCACGAGACTAACAATACTTAGTAAATATGCTTGTGCTTATACTACTCATGTATATTCCTATCACATAGGCTATACTTTAGAAATTCATTTTCTATGAATATGCGTGCATAGGTGAAATATATATATAAACAAATGATGTTCATGTTAATATATCTATAGGCATAGTGAGCTCCTAATCTTCATGCTTGCATGCTCATAATATAACCCACATGGTAATTGATGTTATTAACTTTCAAATCTTAAGTTTCCTTTGAAAAGTATACTAAGTCCACAAAGGTAACATAGTACATGTAAAGCGTCTCAACATATAATTCGTATGCAATTGAAACACATATCTAAACCTTGTAAATGTTCTCATATGGTCAGAATCTAAAAGATACTAATCTTGGTCAAGTTTGTTTTCAAAAGGCTTAAATTTCTCGTTAAAGTCGTTGAAATCTTGCAATCGTTCATGCTAGTGTGTTCGACACTTTAAGCGTACCTTTCATGTCAATATAGACTATACGATCATGATTTCAGAATCAGAAGATGCACGTGCTACGTACGTGTCTAAGTTCATAATTGAAACTATAAGTTTCCCTTTTAAAATATATGTTTTCCTTTCATCACACATACTATCATGGTCATGGCATATATGTAGTATTAAGAAGCTTATAGTGTGGTTTAATATTAGTTTACATGCTTGGCCAAAGGGTATCATCAAGATAGCATGGACAGAAAATGAAAAAGAAAACAAATTCTGCAGAGGGGCGCGGCCGCGCCCAAATTGTACTAGGGAGACGAGCGGCCGCGCGGCTCCGTTTCCAGACTAGAAGCTTCTCTGTAAAACAGAGCTTAAGCCAAACTCCTCAATTCTTTCTATAAAATCCATTCCAGACATGTAGCATCAACATTCTAGCATTCATATCAACTTATATGTTACTTAGCAATCTTATTCCAACCAATTAACACCTAAATCACAAAATTAAGAACTTGAAATTGAAGAACATGAATGTGAGTTTTATACCTATGTAAATTGCTTTGAATTGGCTAGAGTTCCCTCTTGAATATCAGATTGCTCTCACTCTCTCTATAGCAACTAACAATCTACTTAACAAGATCAAATGAAGAGAGGAGGGTTCTATTTATAGAGAAATGGATATCCATACAATGGGAATATCCTCAAAATCAAACCAATGGGTTGAGCAATTGACTAATGGTTCACTTAGATTAGGTAGAAAGTTGGTGAATCCCATCATCATCACTACTCCCCCGTGATCATTAGCTAACCTTTGTTGAAATTTAGGAGAAGAGTAGAGTAGCTAGGCTTGAGTTCACGTGAAGAGCAATGAGGGGTGACCCTTAAATTGGGACAAGCTAAACTCAGCATATGTAAATATCACACTTGAGCTATATCATGTATACACATAACATACACACTTAGGTTACACATTTTATATAACTTAGGTTATAATGAATTAAAGGGTATACAATGCATTTTCAAATTACAAGGTAACAAGTAGGGGTACACATAGATACATCAACATATAATCCATGTACATTTTCTATTAACACCAAATATAAATTAATTAGGCATTTATTATTAATTATTATCATGACTGTTATTATAATAATTATAATAACTTAATGAAATCATTATTAATTAATTATTGATCTTATTATATGTCAATAGGGGATACATGAATGTTTACCCACACATATCATGTTACATAAGTCATACTATTATGTCACTCACATAATGTAATTACTCTTACCATATAGTCAATATATATAACGTATAATCAGATTGATGTGCCACCTTGCATTATATATAATATAAGGTAATCCACCATATATTATAGGTTTATATATCACATGCTTGTATAAATCAATTAAATATAATATTATTATATTTATTAATCTCTTACTTATTAATTATTATTTATTCATAATAATTATTAATCAACACATTATCAAATAATTAATCATAATTGAAATTAATCAAACACGTTCAAATCCTGTCACTATATTCAAATAAGTTGAATATTTAATTATTAATAATCTTATCAATTCTCTGATATTAAGGTCTCAGGGCTAGTCCACTAAGTTAAATAACTCATTAGTGACTTCCTTTAATCATTTTACAAATTCTCACCATCACATAAGGTTTAAATAAACTCACAAAACTAACTCGTTAAAATTAAATCACATATTTAATAAATAAAGAGTTTAAAATTCATGGTCGTTACAGTAATTATTGAATCAATCATATAAAATATCAACGTAGCAATTATTGAGTCAATAATATAAAATATTGAACAGTAATTACTGTAACAATAATTGAGTAAGTTCCTTCTTACGTAAGAATCAATAATTCAAAAAACTGTGCAATACCGTGTGCTACTGTGCAACACCGCGTATTACTGTATTTTTTATCACCGGATATTTCAACAGTTTAACGGTAACAGTTTTACCGTTATTTATAAAAAGGTTATTTCTGTCGCTTTCTATATCCGACAGTTATTTCGTCGTGGGGCCCACAAATGGTTGCGCCGTCGTACGAATATTCCCCGACAACAAGAATATTCCATGACCAAACGAATATTCCCCGACAACAATGAATATTTTATAACCACTTGCTCATTTTAAAATATTTGCACAATTTACCCACAACTTACTACATTAATTAAATCAACCCCTTACTATTTCAAAATAATATAGAAAGAAAATTAAATCTTTATTTATAAAATTCGGAGTCTTACAGCTAGTGTTCTATCCCTAACTTATTATCGTTAAGCAAGTTTTTTAACTTTACTTTTATTGAGCAAGTATTCTAAACTCAAATAGTTATTGAACAAGCTTTCTATTCTCGAACTATTATAATGATGCAAGTTCTTATCCTTGTTTATTCAAGTTGAGATTTCATATGAGATATTATAATTCCTTTATAGTATTACTTCGGTTATACAATACTTATTTAGATTGTATACTCTTGAGAGTTACTATTCAATTTGACTATCGTTATTGTTGAACCTTGTAAGACTAGCGAACCCTTATTGATTCGACAAGTCCATAGTTGATGAACGTTCTAAATTCTAGAACTGTTATCGAGCTTATCCAAAACAAACTTTCTTTGGTGCGGACTCTGATGTCAAACTGAGATGAACAACCCTGTTATATAGGGGATTATTTATGCTTCAGCGTTGAGATATTGTGCACAGTATGGTACTAAGGGCTGATCCCCCTAAGCATGAGTAGTAGAGTCCATATAGTCTAATGACTGTTAAAAATTTAAAGTAGAAATACTTGACAACCTAGGACATAGTTCATGGTCTTATGACCCTCAGATGTACTTTTGATTCTTGTTATCCATTATTGATTCAAAAGCCGAGCTTTCTTTATTCAGAACCCTTTGATTTACTCGCATGTTATTATTACTGTCATATGGTTATACTTGTGGACAATCGTGCTCACTCTTGCATAATAACATTGTAGTTAAGAACGAAAGGTCCGACGAGCCTTCCACTAGCAAAGGCAAGGGCAAAGTCAACAAGTGATGAAGACTTGTTGTTTATTTGATAATATTTGTCTAAGACTTATGTTGTGATGTTTAAGACTTATGTATTTAATTATATTTTTTGCACAGATGATTAAGGTTAGTATGACCTGGGATTGATCTAAGTATTATTCAGATGTTGTAACCCCATAAGGGGAGGATTTATTTCTATCTATTTCATGGTTTGCATTTATTATGGGTAGATAGATATATGATATTTGTACAGTGAACACCAAATCCCATGAAAATTGAAGTACCCGGATTTGGGGGTGTCACACATACAATATTCATCAATTAGATAAAAACTCAGAGAAAAAGAGAGATTTGGGAGAGAATTTGTATATTGAAGAAGTAGGAGAATTAAGGATTTCTTTCATCTAATCAAACAAGAAAGCAAAGGGTAAATTTCTTAATCCCAAGTCTCAATCCATGTTTTTAAGTTTTCTCCATTTACATATATTTCAAGTTCTCTATAATTGAAATTTTTGATGATTATTGGTAATATGGTTACATATGTGTTAATAAATGCTTATAACATGTCTCATATCAATTATAAATTGTTTTAGCATAATCAAATCTATGTAATCACATTTTAATTGGAGTTTTATAAGTTATAAAGTGTTAACTTATGAATATGGCTTATATGTACAAAAATTCACGCGTCAATTGTATATTAAACTGAAAATTGAAGATTGATTATGATTATGCTTGTAAAAACGAAGAGAATGAAATTTAAAAAGTTCGATTCGATGTTATAACGAGTCTGTAATGTATGATTTCATGAAAATTGTCAAAACTATGAAAAATATCAAGAACATGAAAATTATGTGTTCGAATTTGATTGTTTATGTTATTTAAGTTGTTAAAAGCATGCTAAGAAGGTTATTTAATGTTTCTGATAAGTTCAGAATGTATGGGTAACATTAACATTATTGTTTGAGCTTAATTTTGGCAGTATTTGGCTTTTCTCTGTGTTCTTCGCAAACTGTCAGACTTCACTGCATCGCTGCCCCGCAGCACCCGTTTGCATCGCTGCCCCGCAGCGCCGGTTCTGTAAAAAAATCGGGCGCTGCAGCGCCACGCCAGTGTTGGCTGACATGTTACAGTGCCGTACCGCCGATTCTGTGAAGGAACCCAGCGCTGTAGCGCCAGGCCAAGGGCTGGCTGACATAGGCTCGGCGCTGCAGTGCCGGTCCCCAGCTTAAACTGGGCACTGCAGCGCCGGCCAACAGTATGGCCCAGAGAATTTTATTTAAGTGTTCAAAGTTCAGAAATATAATTTAAAACCTTATGTAATGAACATGATAACGTGTTAATCATCTATAGAGATGTTCAAACATGTTATTATCTTGTCAATGATGTTTATGTGATTAATTAATAAGTTGAATATGTGTTTTAAACTTGTTATTCATGAAGTCTGATAATGTGACTAAAGAGTTAACATTTGCGGATCCAATTAATATAATCGGATTCAGAGTTGAGCTTAATTATGATGCTAGTTGAGTTACGATTAATTGGTGTTTTGAATGTAATGGTATGTAGGATTAATTGAGGAACGTGAATAGTAATTGTTTAAACTACGCACGAGGCAAGTTTCTAAACTCAAACCATTAATTGAGCAAGTTTTCTTATCCCATCTTGATTACATTTATGCAAGTTATAAATCATATCCTTTATTGAGCAAGTTCTTATTCTTGTTTATTCAAGTTCAAGATTTTATATGAGATGTCTTAATTCTTTTGAAGTGATACTTTGGTTATATAGTGCTTATTCAATTGTATACCTTTAAAATTCCTTATTTGATTTAAATATAAATTTATTGTTGAACCTTAAAAGACTAGCGAACCCTTATTGATTCGACTAGTCCATAGTTGATGAGCGTTCTAAATTCTAGAACTGTTATTGAGCACATCCAAACCAAACTTCCTTTGGTGCGGACTCGGATGTCAAACTGAGATGAACAACCTTTTATAGGGAATTATTTATGCATTAGCATTGAGATGGTGTGCACATACATGGTACTAAGGGCTGATCCCCCTAAGTACGAGAAGTAGAGTCCATATAGTTTTACGACTGTTAAAGGTTTAAAGTAGAAATACTTGATAACATGAGACATAGTTCTTGGTCTTATGACCCTCAGATATACTTTTGATTCTTGCTTCTAATCTTGATTCAAAAGCCAAGCTTTCTATTAATCAGAACTCCTTGATTTCTCGCATGTTATTATATTGTTATACTTGTGGGAAATCGTTGCTCACTCTTGCATAATAACATTGCAGCTAAGATTGAAAGAAACGACGAGCCATCCACTAGTAAGGGAAAGGGCAAAGTTAATAAGTGATGAAGACTTGTTTATTTTATTTGAGAATGTTTTGTTGAAGACTTATGATATTATGTTTAAGACTTAATTATTTATTTATGTTCCTCATTGATGTTTAAGGTTAGTTAACCTGGAAATTAGTCGTTCAGATGTTGTAACCCCTTAAGGTGAGGATTTCTATTTATTTATGAGTTTCATTTATGATGGGTAGATAGATGTGTTATTATTAGACAGTGAAAACCAAATCATGTGGAAATGAAGTACCCAAATTTGGGGGTGTCATAAGTTGGTATCAGAGTTGTAGGTTATGAACCTTAGGTTGGGAAAAACCATAGGGTAGTAGCCTTTTTAAGAGATCGATAACATAGTGGTGATAAACTCTTATTGAGTTCTAAGAAATGAATTCTTTAATTCATTGAAGATAATAAAAGACTTTATATGCTTATGTGATATACTTATGTGCTCGCGAGTATTGATTAGCATCATGTAGTAACTAAGACTTAAAATTTTTATTATTAGGATGTCGGATGTTGGAGGATCCAATCAGCCTAGGGAGGTTGAGCCCCAAGTGGCTAGATGGGAGGAGCCCCGAGACATTCATACAGTCTGGGAGCAGTTGGTTCAGAGAGAACCATCTCTTTTGATCATTGTTGTTGGTCAGGAGCATGAGCCAGTGTTTGATTCAGAGGACTCTGAGGAGATAAAGGTTGAGGTTGAGGCTAAAGAGGAGGATGAGGACCCTGATGAGTTTCCACCCAACTCTATCAGTGCCGAGATGTATGACGAGCTGTATGACCTTAACATAGAGTTACAGGATACTGTTCAAGAATTGAAGGAGCAGACAGTTGCACAACAGACTATTATAGAGCAGAAGGATGGTGAGATTGAGAATCTTGATATACGTCTTGGAGATGCGGAGTGGAAGTTGGTTCATGCATACGGCCAAAATAAAGAAAAGTCAGCTGAGATAGAGAAACTAAAGAATGAGCTGTGAGAAGATAAAACGAAGCGTGCTAGAGCAGAGGACACTTGGATGAAGGCTTCTCGACGTGTAGATATTGTCGAGAACGACGATCAGGCGAAGAAGGCTAAGATTGAGGAGACAGACTACACATTCCAGATAGCGATTGATAGGGCCCAGGATCGAGTTGTCTACTACCCAGTGCAGTTCGAGGACTTACCTTGGTACATGCTGGATCGTAGGACAATGTTCCGTATTATGGAAGAAGAGCGCAGAGAAGCTGTACGACGTCTTAGTAGGCCGTGATAGGAACAGTATGAATTATGTGAATAATTTATGGTAGTTAATAATGTAAATTCCAATGTGTTTATAAACAACGGAATATGATGATGATTTAAATCCTGAAGATTCTTTATCTCGGGATAGTTGATGTAAATAGTAGTGATGCTATCTTTCGTATGTTTAAAACTTTTAAATGAATAAAATATCAGAGTTTATTGTGATGATTTGTGTTAAGTGATATCTTAAAATATTTAAGTTAAGTCTTAAATATTTAGGGAATTGGGTAGCGATCTTATAAGCGTATATCTTAAATAGAAATATGCTGCCAAGAAGACACCCAACTCGTCAACCAGCCCAGGAAGGGTCAACCAATAACAATAATGCCAATGCCAATGCTAATCCTGTTGAATAGTTGGTCAATATCTTAACGAGAGCACTTGCCAATCAGCAACAAGCTCCACAAAACATGTCATTCAAGGATTTCAAGGCAGTAGGACTGCTAGAGTTCAAGGGATCCATGAACCCAATTGAAGCTAAGACATGGGTAATGGAGATGGAGAAGGTATTTGACGTCGCAAGGGTCAATGAAGATCAGAAGACTGCCTTTGCAACATTTATACTGAAGTTAGAAGCCAGCTACTGGTGGCAGACGAATAAGGTCCGGGGAGGACAGGGCGTAATCACCTGGGATAGGTTTAAGGAGATGTTCTTCGAAATGTATTTTCCGACAAGCTCACAGAACCAGATGGAGGTTCAGTTTTTGGAGCTAAAACAAGGTAACATGTCTGTGCCGGACTATGCTGTGAAGTTTAACGAGTTGGCTAGGTTTGTAACTTATCAGGTGAACACAGATGAGAGAAAGGCTAGAAGGTTTGAACAAGGACTGAAGCCTTGGTTGTACAGCAAAGTTTCAATGTTCCAGTTGAACACTTTTGTAGGAGTGTTGGAGAAGGCAATCATCGTAGAAGGTGGAAGCGATGCTCTGACCACGTAAAATCAAGAGCTTAAGAAGAAGAAGAATGAAGGTGAAGGTAACAAGGCTAGTGACAGTAATACTGGTGGTGCTAACAGTCAGAAAAGAAGATGGAATGACAGTGCGTCAACCGAAAATCAGCAAAGGAATCAGAAGAAGAGAGTGGAAGCTTGTCCGACCTGCGGGAAGAATCTTCTGGGGGTCTATATGAAAGGAAATAGGGTTTGCTACAATTGTGGTCAGGAAGGCCACATAGCACCAAATTGCCCTAACCTTAAGAACGTTGCTTGCTTCACGGGTGGGTAAAAGGACCATCTGGCAAGGGACTGTCCCAAAAAGGTATCAGGAAGGGCAGGAGTAGGTGGAAATAGAGGTAGTAGTGGAAACACTCTAACTATCATGGGATCGATGTCAACCAACCGACCTACCGCCAGGACTTTCAATATAACCGTGCATGATACTATGTAGTCACGTGATGTGGTGTCAGGTATCATTCCGATCAATAATATTAATGCATATGTGTTATTTGATTCGGGTGCTACTTGCTCATTTATATTCGATGACTTTGCTAAGAACTTAGAATCGCCTAAGGACGAATTAGAATATCCTATGAACATAGAAATTACGAATAGGAAAGTGATTCCTATTAAGTTTGCACACAAGAACTATAGGGTGGACATTAAGAGAAATGTGATGATTGTAGATCTTATACCGATTAAACTTGGGGAGTTCGACGTTATTTTCGGGATAAATTGGCTATTCAATTATGGGGCGATAATTGATTGCCAAAAGAAGTGTATTAACCTTATGACCCTATCAAAGGTTGTATTTTATGGCAGCAAATCGCCTAAACAAGCGAGTTGTCTGACGATGATGTAGGCCAAGAAGTTGTTAAAACAAGGTTGTGTAGAATATTTAGCCTACATAGTCGATAGTAGAAAAGAGAGTCCAAAACCAGAGGAAATACCTGTCGTGAAAGATTTTGTGGATGTATTTCTGGACGATTTTCCAAAACTTCCGCTAGATAGGGAAGTATAATTCGTGATCGATTTGGCGCCAAGAACTGCTCCAATAGCGAAGGCCCCATACCATATGGCTCCGGTGGAGATGAAAAAAGTTGAACTACAAGAGCTATTAGACAAGAAGTATATTCAGCCGAGTGTATCGCCGTGGGGAGCGTCGGTGTTGTTCGTAAAGAAGATGTAACAAACAAGATTTTTGTATATTAATTTTTAATATTTATTGAATTAAATAAATATTTTAATTAATTTATTTATTGAGTTGAATAAATAATTGATGTGATTATGTTGTGGAGTAATTTAATTAAGTGCAATATATTACTTAAATTGATGTTTAATATTAAATTGATGTGTAAGTAATTTTGTGATGAAGATCTAATTTAATTGAGATAATTAAATTAGATGAATATTATGTGGTATTTGTTAGTAAGGATTTAATGATTTAATGAATAATTATAGTAATGTCTAATTTAATTTTAATAATTAAATTAGAGATTAACTAATTTGTTACATGAAATTATGATTAATGAGTAAATTATAATTGTGTAGCAATTTAATTTATTTGACAATTTTATTTATTTAATTGATGTTAGCTTTAATTTAATTAAATTAGAATATTGAGATTTAATTAAATAAAGTGTGACATTGGAAACTATATAGTAAAAAGAGTTATTAAAATAAATTAAAAGGGTTTTAATTCTGTTTTACCAAACAATGCCCTTAAGTCTATTTTAAATTAGTTTTACCAAACAAGGCCTTAGTTCTAAAAATCTATTTTTAAAATGGGTTTTGCCCAACAAGCCTTATGGCTTTTGATTTTCAAAACAAAAAGTAACTGACATATTATTAATATAGAGGATTAAAGTTTTTACCAGGTTATATTTTATATTATATGTATATTACATCTATATGTCAGTTATATGATATATTTTATACTATGTTAGAAAGTTAGAATTAGAATATCAAAGAGTTAGAGAGAGAAGAGAGAAAAGAGAGAAGAAGAAAGAAAGAGAAAGAAGAAGCTTTGTGAATTCAAAAACAAAGAATCATCATCATCATCTTCTTTTAAAACTAACAAGGTAATAATCAAACTCTATAATTGTTAAATTATGTTCTTCCTTGTTCTTAATATTTTCACTTCTCTATAATTTGGTTTTCATGAGAATTCATATAAATATGGTTTATATGTGTTAAATTGTATGTATAAACTATTACATATGTTTTGTGTGAGTAATTAAACTAGTTAATTCATGTAAATATGATGAACATGAAGAAATCATGTTCATAGCAATTTACAGTGAACTATTTTAAAACAATGGTGTTTTCTTCAAAATTATAAAATTAAACATTTTTAATTGATTGTTGTAATGATTATATGTGTTAAAACATGTTGGAAGCATAAAGTTATGATTTTATAAAGATTTATATGCAATATGTGAGTTAAATTCTGAGTTTGGTGCGAGGAAATAAGCCAAATTGGCTTTTTCCTGCACAGTTCGCGAGGCTGTCTGTGTCTGACTGTGACGTGGCGCCGCAGCGCCGGTTCTGTGAGTAAACTGGGTGTTGTAGCGCCACTGCAGACTCATGTGACGTGTCACAGCACCACAGCGCCAGTTATATTTGTTAACTACAGCGCTGTAGCGCCAAGACCGATTTTCAGCGAGTGCCGAAGTGGCAGCGCGACAGTGCCAGTTTTGAGTGTAACTGGAGCGCTGCAGCGCCAAGCCTGCAGAGTCCCTGATGACGTAGCACGCGCTGCAGCGCCACCTATGCAGTTTAGTCAGAAAATTATATTTAAATGTATAATTTTATTAGCATGATAATGTAATAAATATAAGAGCATGTTAATAAAAATATATATGCTAATTGGACAGTATTAAATCATATTTTTTAAATATTAAATGTATGATTTTAAATTATAATTTGGTTAATTATAAATTTGATATGAATGTGTGGTTTGATCATATTATGTAATAATTAGTGATTAAACCTAATAACTAAAAGAATGATGAGTTAACCTAGATGGGTTAACTAATGATGTGAATTAGCTATATGGTAACTAATTTATGTTACTATTGTTAATTACGTGTACGTAGGATAATTGTGCAACGATTTGTTAATTGCTAGTTTGCGCGTGAGGCAAGTTTTTCTTAACTCTACTTTTAATTATGCAAGTTCCTAAACCTTTCTTTTACATTGTACAAGTTTTCTAACTATACCTTTATTTGAGCTAGTCCTTTTATTCTGCAATGAACAAGTATTTTATTGAAGTTCATTATTGAAATAATGTAACATTGACTTAATTTTTCAAGCAAGGCTTTAATTATATCTTTCAACTGCTTTAAGTTTATTTCTAAAGCATGACTGTTGAATATGATGTCTATTGTTATGACTCATAGCTATTTCATAATTCTTTGTTATCGAATTCTTAATTATTGTAAGTTGATTCAACTACTCCTTAGTTGATGATAGTTGAACTCTAAATTACCCTTTGAGCCTATCCAAACCAAACTTTATTTGGTGCGGACTTGTTAATCAAACTAAGATGAACAACCCCATTAATAGGGGATTACCATGCGAAAGCGTTAAGATGTTTATGCACAATACATGGTACGAAGGGTAGATCCCCCTAAGTACGAGTTAAGAGTTCATCAAGTCTAACGACTGTTAAAGGTTTAAATAGAAATATTTATAACCTGGGACATAGTTCAAGGTCTTATGACCCTCAGATGAATTCTAAATTCTCTATTCATTTCTTGATTATCGATGATAGAAATATTATTCAATTCAGTTGAAGTTATGCAATAATATATCATCATTATTGATTGTTATTTCAAGTGAGCTTTTGTTTGCTGACTTTTGCATTTATATAACCATTGCAGCCAAAGTTGAGAAAGTCGACGAACTGTCAACTAGCAAATGAAAAGGCAAGATGAACAAGTGAATACTTGTTCATATTTGATATGATTTTGTATTAAGACTTTAGTTATGTTATGATGTTTTATTTTCCGCATTGAAGATGTTTAAGGTTAGAAATCCTAGGAACGTTTTAAAGGTTGTAATCCTTTTTATAAGAAATATTTTATTTAGTATGGTTGTAATTTATTTTGCATTTCTTATTTATGGGCAGTTAGTTATGTTTTATTTAGATAGTGAACACCAAATCTTGTGGAAATGAAGTACCCGAATTTGGGGGTGTCACAGAAGAAGGATGGAAAAACGCGGCTCTGCATTGATTACAGAGAGTTGAACAAGGTCACAATTAAGAATAAGTATCCATTGACTAGGATCGACGACTTATTTCACCAGTTGAAAGGAGCTAGATACTCTCGGAGATAGACCTGAGAAGTGGTTACCATCAATTGAACATAAGAAAGGAAGATGTTTCGAAGACAACATTTAGGACTCGATATGGTCACTACGAGTTTCTTATGATGTCATTTGGTCTAACGAATGCTCCTGTAGCATTTATGGACCTAATGAACAGAGTGTTTAAGCCATTTTTGGACAAATTCGTGGTGGTGTTCATCGACGATATTCTGGTATATTCTAAAACCAAGAAGGAGCATGTAGAGCATCTAAAGGTGACATTAGAGGCATTGAGAAGAGAGAAGTTGTATTCCAAGTTCTAGAAATGCGAATTCTGGATTGTGCGAGTATAATTTCTTGGACATGTAATTGATAAGGACGGAATTTCGGTAGATCCCTCAAAGGTTGAAGCTGTGATGAACTAGGATCAGCCGAATACATCGTCGAAAGTGAGAAGTTTTCTCGAATTGACAAGATATTATAGAAGATTGATTTAGGACTTTTCCAAAATCGCAACTCCGCTGACGAATTTAACTAGGAAATCGGTGAAATTCATTTGGACAGAGAAGTATGAGGAAAGGTTCCAAGAACTGAATAAGAGGTTGAGTACGACACCTTTATTATCTCTTTTGGATAGCACAGGAAATTTTGTGGTATATAGTGATGCGTCGCATAAAGGACTAGGTTGTGTGCTTATGCAAAACGGCAAGGTCATTGTGTATGCGTCACGACAAGTAAAGGATTATGAGAAGGGGCATCTGACCCATGATTTGGAGTTGGCCGCGGTGGTGTTTGCTTTGAAGATATGGAGACACTATCTCTGCGAGGAGAAGTATGAAATATATAAAAATCATAAGAGTCTAAAATATATTTTTACACAAAAGGATTTAAATTTGCGTCAAATGAGATGGTTGAAATTAATAAAGGACTACGATTGTGAAATCTTATATCATCCGGGTAAAGCGAATGTGGTTGCCTATATCTTAAGCAGAAAGGGTTGAGAGAAATTGATGTTGTTGACTGCCCAGGAGGAACTAATTTCAGCGATGGAGAAACTGGAATTAGAGGTGAATTATCCTAAGGAGTCTAACGAGTAACTGTTCTAGCTAGGAACTAGTACAACTTTAGTGGATAAGGTTAAAAAAGCACAACTTCAGGATGAGGAATGTGAGAAGATCAGGAAGAGGATATCTGAAAGGGATGAGCTGAAATTCAAAGTGGACAATGAAGGACTGTTAAGATTCGAAGGAAGAATTTGGGTACCGCCAGTGCCAAAGATTAAAGAGAAAATTTTGAGCGAGGCTCATAGTTCACAGTATTCGATTCACCCAGGGAGTACGAAGATGTATCAGGATCTCGAACATCATTTTTGGTGGCAGAATATGAAACGAAACGTTGCCGATTGTGTGGCCAAGTGTCTAACATGTCAGAAAATGAAAGCAGAACATCAGAGACCGAGTGGGTTGCTACAACCGTTAGAAATCTCAGAATGGAAATGGGAGCATATCACAATGGATTTCGTAGTATGTCTTCTGACGACTCAGAAGGGTTTCGATGCAGTATGGGTTATCGTGGATCGACTGACGAAATCAGCTCACTTCTTACCAATCAAGATCAGATTTAACCTAGAATAGTTGGCAAAGTTATATATCAAGGAGATTATTTCAAGGCATGGAGTTCTAGTGTCAATTGTTTTCGATCGAGATCCGCGCTTCACATCAAACTTCTTGAAGCTATTATAGGAATGCATCGGAAAGCAGTTAAGAATGAGTACAACATATCACCCTCAGACTGACGGACAAAGTGAAAGAACGATCCAAACATTGGAAGATATGTTGAGAGCATGCATCATGGATTTCAAAGGAAATTAAAATGATCACCTACCGTTAGTGGAATTCGCTTACAACAACAGCTACCACGCAAGTATTGGCATGCCGCCTTATGAATTATTGTACGGCAGAAAGTGCAGAACTCCAATATGCTGGGATGAATCTGGCAAACGTAAATTGCTAGGATAAGAATTGGTACAACAGATAATCGAGATCGTAAAGGTGATCTGGGCAAGACTAGTAGCTGCTCAGGATAGGCAGAAGAAATACGCTGATCCACACCACAAGAATATAGAATTTGAATTGGGTAATTTTGTTTTCTTGAAAGTCTTTCCTTGGAAGAGAAAGATCAGATTCGGCAAGAAGGGAAAATTGAGCCCGAGGTTCATTGGACCCTTTGAGGTGCTGCGAAGAATTGGAGAAGTTACGTATGAGGTAGCCTTACCTCCGGCGTTAGAGCACATCCACAATGTTTTTCGTGTTTCAATGTTACGACCATATAAACCCGATTACAAACATATTATAGAATATGAACCCCTGTAATTTGAGAAAGATTTATCCTATGAAGAAGTTCATGCTCAGATTGTTGACAGGAAAGAACAAGTTCTCAGAAATAAATTGATACCTTCTGTTAAGGTAATTTGGAGGAACCATAACGCTAAAGAAGCTACGTGAGAACTCGAAGACCAGATGATAAAAACTTACCCTCATTTATTTGCTTAATCTATGTGTAAGAGATCCTGGGGACAAAATCTTTGTAAGGGGGGAGAATGTAACGGGACAAATTAATTTAATCGTGATTCTGAGGACAGAATCCTTTTGGGGGGGGGGGGGGGAAGATGTGACGAACGTGATTTCTGTAATTTATTTTAAATATTTATTGAAGTAAATAAATATTTTTGTTGATTTATTTATTTAGTTAAATAAATTTTTAATGGAATTATGGTAGATTAATTTAATTGTATGTGTTACATTGATTAAATTAATAAGGAAAAATTTTATAGTTCAAAGTGTGAATTTAATTGAGTTTATTAAATTAAATGAATTGTTTAATAATTATAATTTTATTCTAATTAATTTAATAATTAATTAGAGATTTAATAATTTATCATTATTAATAAATGAGAATTTTAATTATGTGATGATGTGATTTAATGTGTAATATCACCTTTTGTTTAATTGAATTTAAATAATATTATTCGATTAATTAAAGTGTGACAAATAAATTATACAATAAACATTTAATTAAAATAATCGAAAAGGAGTTAAATTGTGACAAACCAAACATGGCCTAAGGAACATGGGAGCAGTTGAGGTCTGATGCGCTTAACTGCTACCTATGATTCCACCGGTTATTATTTTTATGTATACTTATATCTATACTACTCATTCATACTATATTCATCAGTTAGATAAAAACTCAGAGAAAAAGAGAAATTTGGGAGAGAATTTGTATATTGAAGAAGAAGTAAGAGAATTAAGGATTTATTTCATCTAATCAAACAAGAAAGCAAAGGGTAACTTTCCTAATCCCAAGTATCAATCCATGTTATTAAGTTTTCTCCATTTACGTATATTTCAAGTTCTCTATAATTGAAATTTTTGATGATTGCTGGTAATATGGTTGCATATGTGTTAATAAATGCTTATAACATGTCTCATATCAATTATAAACTGTTTTAGCATAATCAAATCCATGTAATCACGTTTTAATTGGAGTTTTATAAGTTACAGATGATAGTAGTGTGCATACAAGCCAATCATGTATGATGATAAAGCACATACTTTATAAATAATCTTATTTATTTATTAATAAAATATTAATTTAAGGCATTTAATTATCTATATGGTGCTGTTTTTATAATATGTAAATAACCCATAGTTTTAAGCAATGCATTTAGAATCATGATGAGATCATACTAATGAGATCTAAATTCTTAGAAAGCTTAAAAACTAAAATAGTTCCCAATTGTGGGATTACTAAAATAGGGAGTAGTAAATCCGGATAGATTGGTACATATGTTGCTTACTCATTGGACGAGGATGACTGATCACATGGTCATTTGTGTGGAGACACTAAAACAAGTATGTAGGTGCTTATTGGAGAATAAGTTCACTGAACGTGACTCGCTATGGAATACCTAATGGAGTTTTACTCGCCTGTCAATAGGAATTCCTAATGTGATAGTAGTACAAGTGATCCTTGGACTTGAGATCATCATAGTATCTTGTATGTAACAAATTATACTTTGACTTTTTCCTTAAGGCCTTTTAAGGCATATATAGGGTATGCTTGGGTATAATGAGTTACATATGGAGATAATGAATGATCAATAAAGAATCTACCACCTCTGGTAAAAGAGGAGATATGTCCGATGTGATTCGTTAAATGACAACCCAGGAATCCTTGGCCAAGTGAAATTAGAAAGAGGTTTCTGATAGTAGTATGCATACAAGCCAATCATGTATGATGATAATGCACATACTTTGTAAACAATCTTATTTATTTATTAATAAAATATTCATTTAAGGCATATAATTATCTACATGGTGCTATTTTTATAATATGTAAATAACCCATAGTTTTAAGCAATGCTTTTAGAATCATGATGAGATCATGATAATGAGATCTAAATTCTTAGAAAGCTTAAAAGCTAAATAGTTCCCAATTGTGGGATTACTAAAATGGGGATTAGTAACTCCGGATAGATTGGTACATATGTTGCTTGCTCATTGGATGAGGATAACTGATCTCATGGTCATTTGTGTGGAGACACTAAAGCAAGTATGTAGGTGCTTATTGTAGAATAAGTTCACTGAACGTGACTCGCTATGGAATACCTAATGGAGTTTTACTCGCCTGTCAATAGAAATTCCTAATGTGATAGTAGTACAAGTGATCCTTGGACTTGAGATCATCATAGTATCTTGTATGTAACAAATTATACTTTGACTAATTCCTTAAGGCCTTTTAAGGCATATATACGGTATGCTTGGGTATAATGAGTTACATATGGAGATAATGAATGATCAATAAAGAATCTACCACCTCTAGTAAAAGAGGAGATATGTCCTATGTGATTCGTTAAATGACAACCCAGGAATCCTTGGCCAAGGTATAATGAAATTAGAAAAAGGTTTCTAATTTGCATTATTTGGAGTTGTGCATTTTCTAATTGAAATACATATGATTAAATAAATTAAGACTTGACAGTAAATCCATATCTTATATTTAATTGGGACATTGTATGGTGGAAGGATTGAATTGTACAGTAACTATTACCTCACAGGTTCTTTTATGATTAATGTTGAAATCTATATTGTCTGGAAAGTCGTTGATCGCTAGGGAGGCTTATCCCTATTATAGAATAAATGTTATTTATTTAAATAGAATATTAGTTTAATTTATTTATTTAAATAAGATTATAATTGTTATAATTGATTTATTCATAACCGGTTTAATATGGAGAACCTAAAGGGTCACACCATAAAAGGAAGAAGAATTATTTAAGAAGAAAATGGCATGATAGTAATAATGCATTAAGTATAATTAATTTAATCTATGGTGATAGAATAAATTAAATAGCTTAATGTTTATTATTTAATATTTTAGAAATATCAAATATAAATTAATAAGAGGAGTCTTATTAATATTATTATTATTATTATTATTTTAATTCTAAAGGAGTTTAGGAATTAATATAATATCAGTACTCTCTCTCAATCCTAATAAAGATTAGGATATAAATTAATTAAAAATATTTAATTAATTAAATAAAACCCTATTCTAATTGGATTAGAAGGGTTAACCTAATATCTATATAAGAGAGTCTTATATTAGAAATAAGGTACGTGAATTTTTCCAAGAGTTGGGAGTACACATATTCTATAGAGATAGAAACAAGGGTTAAGCCAACAACCCATCTTCTTGAGTTCTTCATCTTCCTTGGTGGATCACCGTTAGAGGCCAAACAATTGGGTGGCTGACATTGATCAAGTGAAGGAGCCACTACAGAGGAATCAAAGGAATCAAAGGAGTAGAACTTGTACCTGAGGAAGCTTGGATCTTCAAAGGTATAATTCCATGTTCTCTCTTTTCTGCTATTGATAACTAGCACAAAGCATGATCATGGTTATGGGTTTGTATAAATTTTTGAAAACCTAGTTTTTGCACTTTCGCCCTATTTATGTGATTTGATTGCATGATTGCGTTACGTACAAACCCAACAGTGGTATCAGAGCTAATCTTATGCTAATTATTAGTCTATGTGATTCCATACATGTATGATATGCGAATGGATCGAGTTCTGGGCAACAAAAAATTTTTCAGATTCTGCGAAGCTGCGCCGGTACAAGGCAATATTGCTGCGCAGCTGCGCCGGTTACTGTTCCTGGTTTTCATGCTGCGCAGCTGCGCCGGTTCCCTTTACATTCTTGGTACAGCTGCGCCACTGGACAGGAACTGAAATTTTTTTATTTTATTTAATTAAATGAATGGTTTATTTAATTAATAAAGGTTTAAAATAAAGATGTTTATTTTATATGAAATGAGATTTCAGAATTGCTAAAATTAAAGAGTTTAATTTAGAATTATTTTTGAATGAAATAAAGGAGTTTATTTTTCCAAAAACAAAGTTTAGCAAACTTTTGCCCATTAACTGATATTAATACATATATGGAATGAATTTATTTTCATGAGATGAATAAGTTTTATTGATACGTATGGTGTAATAGATGAGATTTTTTTTTTATGTGTGATTCTGGGGACAGAATCCTTTTAAGGAGGGAAGATTGTAACGATTGAGATTTTATATTTAATTTTAAATATTTATTGAATTAAATAAATATTTATGTGAATTATTTATTGAGTAAATAAATAGATTAAGTAAATTATGGTAATGATTTAATTAAGTGTTACATATTAAATTAATGAATGTTATTTAATTGATATGTATATATATTAATGTTATATTATAGTTCTAATTTAATTGAGATAATTGAATTAGATGAATTATGTGATGAAGTGTTACATGAATTATAATTAGCGAGTAATTATAATTATATGGCAAATTTTATGTGATTAATGGATGTTAGATTTTAATTGATTAAATTAGATGATTAATATTTAATTGATTAAAATATGACATTAAAGTATGTGTCAAAATAATTTATTAAAATAAAAGGAAAAAAAAATTTAAATGATTTTTTACTAAACAAGGCCCTTGTATTTGTTTTAAACCTATTTCTACCAAACAGGGCCCTAACTATCAAAAAGCTGTTTTTAAATAAACTGTTTACCAAACATGGCCTTAGCATTAATAATCAATTTTTGAAAATAACCTTGTTTTGCCAAACAAGGCATTGTGGTTTTTGAATTTTGTAACTTATATAATAAATGTATTTATTATATATATTAAGTAATTAGCAGTTAAATATATATTATTAGTATACGTATCTTATATCAGTTATAATATATATATACTACGTTAGATTAGAAGTTAGTTTGTAAAGCTAAGAATAAAAAGAGAAAAGAAGAGCAGAGAAGTTAGAGAAGAGAAGGAAGAAGAAACTTGTGAAGGCTAGAATTAGTCATTGTATTCTTCTCCAATCATCAAAAAGGTAATTAATATCTTATAGTTTTAAAGAATTGTGATAAGTTGTTCTTCATTGTTTTGAGTTTCTGTAAATTTAGTTTTCTGTGAATTTCATGAAATTATGTAATCATGAATTATATATATATGTATTGTATCCATGTGTTGATTGTGGTAATTGTATGACATAAGAGGATTTAAAAAAAATTAAATTACTGTAGAAATATATTTTTAACAGAAAATTCATGTTTATATGAGTTCATATAGAATTTCATGAGTGTGGTTAATGTTAATTGAGAAATTCATGCAATTGGTATGTGTTAATATGCTTATTAAGTAATTTCTGGATGCTATCTTCAACTTAGTATGTAATGCATGTATATAAGTTCGAATTGATGGAGAAAAATAGTTACAGTAGATTATTTTTGAGAAAATATGAGTTTTCATGAAAATGGCCAAATTGGATTTTTAAAACTTGTGATTATCATTGTTTAAATGATTTTGTGTTTGGAAGCATGCTTTATATATGTGTAATAGCGTATATATGTTTTACAGAGTCTATAGTACTGTATTTTTGGCATTGTTGGCTTGTATGGGTTAATCGGCGAAGCAGAGTAACGTGGCTGTCTGCGTCTGGCCGAGTTGCTGCGCAGCTGCGCCGGCAGCAAGGCCAGGAGCAGCGCAGCTGCGCCGCTTGTCTTTTCCAGATTCTTACCCTGCGCAGCTGCGCCGGTTTTAAGGCAGCTGGCTGCTCTGTTCAGAGGCAGTGAATGTTAGTCATTTGTGCAGTGTTGTTTCTAACCTAGTTTAATTATGCTATGATAGTGAGCATGTATCTAGTTGCTATAATATGTTGTTAACATAAATTTGACAAATTTATATTTAGAAAAGAAAAGAGGTTTGAAAACCTTAATGTATGATTTGAATTATTATTTAAATGTGATATATGATTTAAATAATTATAATCAAAAGTAAATGTTTATTTTAAATTATAATTTGGTTAAATTATAATGAATAAAGGTTGATTTATTAAATGTTAATTTAAATTATAATTTATGTAATTATAATTTAATAAATGCATGTTTAATTGTGGATTAAATTGATAATTACATGATTAATTATAAATTGTGTAATTATAATGCATGTTATAGTTTAATTAATTATTGATTATAATTGATAAATACATGATTAATTATAAATTGTGTAATTATAAATGCATGAATGTGGTTTAATTGATTTTAAATTATAAATTGTTTATAATTTAAAAGGTAATGATAATTTAAGTAATTATAATTTGATTAAGTGTTTGAATTATAATTGTTTAATTATAATTGAGTTAAATACATAATTAATTTAATTATGTGAGTATATGTGTGATGTGATTAACTATGTGATAGTTAATTATTATTGTTTATTTAATCAGAATGTGAGTTAACCATGAGGGTTAACCACTTATGTGAATTAGTTACGTGTTAACTAATTTAGGTTATTGTGATTGAATATATATGTGTAGGAAGTATTAAAGTACGTGAATTGAATTAAGTAGCTTGCGCTTGAGGCAAGTCTTCTAAACCCTAAACTCGTTAATTTTATGCAAGTTTTCTAAACCCTAATCTTGTATTGATTTTATATGATCTCTTGAATTCATATATTCATTGTTGAGAATGTCCTTTCCATTTCAGTATTGGACAATTGTTTATTTAATTGAAATGGTCTTAACTTATTGTTCAAGTAGGATCCAATTATTATTTTAAATGCTTTAAGTTGATTCTAAAGCATATGTTAATTCATAATTCTTTTATTTTGAATTATTGGAAGTCGATTCAACTAATCCTTAGTTGATGAACGTGAATTCTAAATCACCCTTGTAAGCTTATCCAAACCAAACTTTCTTTGGTGCGGACTTGAATTCAAATTACTGAGTTGAACAACCATATTTATTAGGGGAGGTTACTACGCATAACGTTAAGATGTTGGTGCACAATACATGGTACGAAGGGCTGATCCCCCTAAGTACGAGTTAAGGTCCATAGTCTTATTGACTGTTAAAGGTTTAAATAAAAATATTTATAACCTAGGACAAGAGTTCAAAGGTCTTATGACCCTCAGATAAATTCTATATCCAAATTTTAATATTGATAGAGAATTATTATTCAATTCTTTATTATTGAAGCAAGCTAAGTTGTTCAGATTTTCTTAAAGATATTCTTTCATGTCTATATTATTGTTAAACTCCAGTGAGCTGTGGTTTGCTCACTCTTGCATTAAATAACAATTTCAGTTAAGATTGATAACGCTGATGCTCCGTCTACAAGTAAGGGCAAGGGAAAGCAAAGCAAGTGAAGACTTGTTTTTTTTATTTAATTGAGAATGATTGTAATAATTAAATGTTATGTTTTATTTCCGCACTTTATTATATTCATGTCAAGGTTAGAGTAACCCTGGGATTGATTTTGAGAAGGTTGTAACCCTTGTTTTAAGGGAGATTTAGTTATTTTAATTTAAGTTGTAGTTTATTGTGCATTATTCATTGGGTAGATATATGTTATATTAGAAAGTGAACACCAAATCATGTGGAAACGAAGTACCCGGATTTGGGGGTGTCACATATGGCAATAAAAGGGATTGATTATGGACTATGACCAATGTGATTGGATTTTATTTTGGTTGAATGCTTGAATTAATGGGTTTTATAAAATGGGGTCTGCGTACCTCGTCTTCTCTAGTTTTATTCTCGATGTAAATTCTATCTCCTTTCTATGTACTTCCCCTTGACTGCTGATCAAGGTTTCTATTTAATTTTAAATAGTTAATGTAATAGAGATAGTTAGAATTATTTTGAAAAAATTGGAGACCAAGGAGCAAGGGGCGCGTGAAGACCCGTTTGTATGGAGCCCAGGTTTAAATGTAATAGTTACATTTAAAATTTAAATTCTTGCACTCCTAGGTTTGACTTTTTGGTTCACTTGGTGGCTCTAGTAAACCAAACTAGAATAAAAGTCCATAATCAATCCGGGTAGAATATAGTATTCTATATTGCATGCTAAATATTATATATTTTATATTTTATGCAAACATGCTTCGCATGTTTAATAAAATGACGCGTAATTTATATATATATATATATATATATATATATGTGCATGCGCGCTAAACAAGATGAGACAAATAATAACAAACCCCTCAAAGAAATAATATTAAGTTTGAAGCGTTCAAATGATATTTGGAATATCGAACGTCGCCTTCTAGCATGATTAATTAATAGAGTATTAAATATTTAATATGAGTTTGTTGTGCTATCCACAAGGCGAGTATTGAATATTTAAGATGTTAATTAATCACATTTGATACTTATCAAGAAAATGGAACGATCTAGTCTTGTTGTGCTATCCACAAGGACGAAAATTTTTCTTTTTGAATTTATGGAAGTGCTAGGCTGGACTTAACTTAAATCATTTTAGTTCGGATGTGCACACACATGACCATTATGATTTAAGAGGCAAAATAAAAGGAGTTACATGGTGATGTAATTGACAAGAGTTGTCTACCTATTTATTTGTATATCGCTTGTTGTGCTATCCACAATGTTATATACATTTGAAATGGGATCCTTAATCTCACTAGCAAATCTTTAATTAGATATTGCCGAACTATATAAGTGAGGGTAATATAGTTTGATGAAAATAGTGGGAGATACCAATTTAAAATAAAGACCTAAATTTATTTTGGTGTGCAAAGTTAATAAAATGAATGTTTGCTAAAATGTTGTCTTTTCACATGTAGAATTTTAAAAATGTCAAAATCACTAATCTCACTACGAAGCATACTTGATGCAAATAAGCTTACCGACCCGAATTATGAGGACTGGCTAAGAAATTTGAGAATTGTTCTCACTGCTGAAAAGATTTCTTATGTCTTAAATTCCACTATCCCTGAATCTGTTTCAGAAACAGCCTCTGAGGAAGAGATTGCCACTTTTAATAAGTTGCAAGATGATGCATCTGTGGCTCAATGCATCATGCTCGCATCAATGAATAACGAGCTTCAGCGTCAGCACGAAAAAATGGATGCTCCTGCTATGCTGCTTCACCTCAAGGAGTTGTATAGTGAACAGAGTAGGACTGCTAGATATGAGATATCTAAGGAGCTCTTCCGATCTCGGATGACCGAGGGCACTGCCGTCGAGACTCATGTTCTGAAGGTAATCAATTTGATTGAATGCCTTGGACAGCTTGGGTTCGTCATGGATGGGGAGTTGAGTCAAGACTTGGTCTTGCAGTCACTCCCTGAGACCTTCTCGCAGTTTGTGGTTAATTTTCACATGAATAAGCTAGATGTCATCTTGCCTGAGCTGCTTAACATGCTGAAAACTGCAGAAGGTCACTTCTCATCCAAGAAGAACCATGTCTTGATGGTGGATTCTTCCAATAAAAGGAAGAGGCCCAAGGTGTCTTCTGAAAAGAAAAAATCTAAGAAGGCTAAGGGAAAAGGGAAAGAAAAGGAGCAAAAGAAACCTGAACCAGCTAAAGGAATGTGCTTTCATTGCAATGAGCCGGGACATTGGAAGAGGAACTGCAAGAAGTTTCTAGCAGAGAAGAAGCTTGGAGAAGCTTCGACTTCCAATCAAGGTTTGTTTATGATTGAAATTAATATTTCTGAAAGTCATAATTCTACTTGGGTATTGGATACCGGCTGTGGTTCTCACATATGTAATACTGTGCAGGGACTGGTCAGAAGTAGAAAGCTGAACAAAGATGAGGTGATCCTACGAGTGGGAAATGGAGCAAAAGTTGCTGCATTAGCTGTAGGAACTTATTGTTTAGAAATGACTTCGGGCAAATCCATTTATCTTAATAAATGTTATTATGTTCCGAATATTATTAAAAACATTATTTCAATTTCTGTATTAGATATGGAAGGTTTTGACGTTATTATAAAGAACAATGGTTGTTCTATTTATAAAGACGATGATTTATATGGTATTGGAAATTTGCGAAATGGACTTTATACACTTGACTTACAAGAAAATATATTTCAAATTGAACAAATTAAGAAAAGGAAAAGTGATGATATTAATTATACCTATATGTGGCATTGTAGACTCGGTCATATCAATGAAACAAGATTATCCAAGTTGCATAAAGATGGGCTCCTCGAGCTATCTGATTATGAATCATATCCAACTTGTGAATCTTGTCTCATGGGTAAAATGACTAAATCTCCTTTCAGTGGAAAAGGAGAGAGAGTTACAGAGTTGTTGGCATTGATTCACACAGACGTTTGTGGACCAATGACAACAAGTGCACGGGGTGGGTATTCTTATTTTATTACTTTCACTGATGATCACTTAAGATTTGGATATGTGTATTTAATGAAATACAAATCAGAATCATTTGAAAAGTTCAAAGAGTTCAGAAGTGAAGTAGAGAAACAAACGAGCAAGAGTATTAAGATACTTCGATCAGATCGACGTGGGGAATACTTAAGCAGTGAGTTTCTCAATTGTCTCAGAGAAAATGGTATAATCTCACAATGGACTCCTCCAGGTACACCACAGTTAAATGGAGTATCTGAAAGGAAAAATCGAACACTGTTGGACATGGTTCGATCCATGATGAGTTTTACAGACCTTTCAATTTCCTTCTAGGGATATGCCCTAGAAACGGCTGCATACCTACTTAACAAGGTACCTACCAAATCCGCCCCAAAGACTCCATATGAGATATGGAAAGGAAGGAAACCAAATCTTAAGCATGTTAAGACTTGGGGTTGTCCAGCTTATGTCAAAAAGTTTGAAAATGATAAGCTACAGACTAAATTCGATAAGTGTAGATTTGTGGGATACCCTAAAGAAACCGTAGGGTATTATTTCTATCATCCTACTGATCAAAAGGTGTTTGTTGCGAAACATGCTACCTTCTTGGAGAAAGAGTTTATCTATGAAGGGGTCAGTGGGAGTAAGATATATCTTGAAGAAGTTCAAGAACCACAAGTTACCACGGACCAAAGTCAAGTACCTAACCAAGTAGAAGAACCTACTGTACCACACCCTGTTCGTAAATCTGGAAGAGTACCGCAGATACCTGAGAGGTATGGATTCGTTATAGAGGATGACGATGAGGTACACATCATGAATGATGATCCATTAAATTACGAACAGGCTATGAGTAATAAAGACTCAGGGAAATGGCTTGAAGCCATGAAATCTGAAATGGACTCCATGTATGAAAACAAAGTATGGACTTTGCTTTCACTACCTGAAGGTATTAAACCTATTGGGTGTAAATGGGTTTTTAAGAAAAAGACTGGAGCAAACGAAAAGGAAGAGACCTATAAGGCCCGACTGGTTGCAAAAGGTTTCAAACAAAGACAAGGAGTTGACTATGATGAAACCTTCTCACCAGTAGTCATGCTCAAGTTCATTCGGATTTTGCTTGCGATTGCAGCTTACAACGACTATGAGATCTGGCAGATGGACGTGAAAACGGCCTTCCTCAATGGGAAACTTGAGGAGGATGTGTATATGACACAGCCAGAGGGATTTATCTCAAAAGTTGGAACAAATCAAGTCTGTAAGCTACAACGATCCATTTATGGGTTGAAGCAAGCTTCTCGTAGATAGAACATTCGTTTTGATGAGATAATCAAAGAGTTTGATTTTATTAAAAATGAGGATGAACCATGTGTATACAAGAAGGTTAGTGGGAGCGCAGTATCATTCCTTGTATTATATGTTGATGATATATTACTGATAGGGAATGACATTCCTATGTTACAATCCATTAAAATCTGGTTATCTAAAAACTTCTCCATGAAGGACTTGGGTGAAGCATCCTATATTTTGGGGATAAAGATCTATAAAGATAGATCTAAAAGGATACTCGGCTTATCCCAAGGAATGTACATTGATACGATGCTAAAGAGGTTTAGCATGGAAGATTCCAAAAGAGGTCTCATGCCGATGAGCCATGGAATAAATCTCTCCAAGAAACAGGCCCCAAAGACACCTGAGGAGAGAGACCGTATGAGTAAGATCCCTTATGCTTCTGTAATAGGATCTATCATGTACGATATGATATGTACTAGACCGGATGTTGCTCACGCACTTAGTGTAACAAGCAGATACCAGTCGAATCCAGGAGAAGAGCACTGGAAGGCAGTGAAAAAGATCCTAAAGTACTTGAGAAGGACTAAAGATATTTTTCTTGTCTACGGTGGGTCTGAATTAAAACTAGAGGGATTCACGGACTCAAGTTTTCAAACAGACCAAGATGACAGTAAATATGTTTCAGGGTATGTGTTTACCTTGAACGGAGGTGCAGTGAGTTGGAAGAGTTCCAAGCAGCAAACAGTTGTTGATTCAGTGACAGAGGCAGAGTATATAGCTGCAAGTGAAGCTGCAAAGGAAGCTGTTTGGATGAAGAAGTTCATAACTGAACTTGGTGTGGTGCCTAGCATCGGAGAAGCAGTTCCCGTATACTGTGGCAACACCGGAGCGGTTGCACAGGCTAAGGAACCCAAGTCTCATCAGAAATCTAAACATGTGTTGCGGCGATTTCACTTGATCAGGGAGATCATTGAAAGAAGAGACGTCACCTTGGAGCGTGTGGACTCTCAAGACAACATTGCAGATCCATTTACTAAAGCTCTAACACAACAGCAGTTTGATCGTCACTTAGAGAATATGGGTATAAGATACCATGGAGATTGGCTTTAGTGCAAGTGGGAGATTGATAGTAGTGTGCATACAAGCCAATCATGTATGATGATAAAGCACATACTTTGTAAACAATCTTATTTATTTATTAATAAAATATTCATTTAAGGTATATAATTATCTACATGGTGCTGTTTCTATAATATGTAAATAACCCATAGTTTTAAGCAATGCTTTTAGAATCATAATGAGATCATGATAATGAGATCTAAATTCTTAGAAAGCTTAAAAACTAAAATAGTTCCCATTTGTGGGATTACTAAAATGGGGATTAGTAAATCCGGATAGATTGGTACATATGTTGCTTTCTCATTGGATGAGGATGACTGATCTCATGGTCATTTGTGTGGAGACACTAAAACAAGTATGTAGGTGCTTATTGTAGAATAAGTTCACTGAACGTGACTCGCTATGGAATACCTAATGGAGTTTTACTCGCCTGTCAATAGAAATTCCTAATGTGATAGTAGTACAAGTGATCCTTGGACTTGAGATCATCATAGTATCTTGTATGTAACAAATTATACTTTGACTAATTCCTTAAGGCCTTTTAAGGCATATATACGGTATGCTTGGGTATAATGAGTTACATATGGAGATAATGAATGATCAATAAAGAATCTACCACCTCTAGTAAAAGAGGAGATATGTCCTATGTGATTCGTTAAATGACAACCCAGGAATCCTTGGCCAAGGTAGAATGAAATTAGAAAAAGGTTTCTAATTTGCATTATTTGGAGTTGTGCATTTTCTAATCGAAATACATATGATTAAATAAATTAAGACTTGACAGTAAATCCATATCTTATATTTAATTGGGACATTGTATGGTGGAAGGATTGAATTGTACGGTAACTATTAACTCACAGGTTCTTTTATGATTAATGTTGAAATCTATATTATCTGGAAAGTCGTTGATCGCTAGGGAGGCTTATCCCTATTATAGAATAAATGTTATTTATTTAAATAGATTATTAGTTTAATTTATTTATTTAAATAAGATTAGAATTGTTATAATTGATTTATTCATAACCGGTTTAATACGGAGAACCTAAAGGGTCACACCATAAAAGGAAGAAGAATTATTTAAGAAGAAAATGGCATGATAGTTATAATGCATTAAGTATAATTAATTTAATCTATGGTGATAGAATAAATTAAATAGCTTAATGTTTATTTTTTAATATTTTAGAAATATTAAATATAAATTAATAAGAGGAGTCTTATTAATATTAATATTATTATTATTATTATTATTTTAATTCTAAAGGAGTTTAGGAATTAATATAATATCAATACTCTCTCTCAATCCTAATAAAGATTAGGATATAAATTAATTAACAATATTTAATTAATTAAATAAAATCCTATTCTAATTGGATTAGGAGGGTTAACCTAATATCTATATAAGAGAGTCTTATATCAGAAATAAGGTACGTGAATTTTTTCAAGAGTTGGGAGTACACATATTCTATAGAGATAGAAACAAGGGTTAAGCCAACAACCCATCTTCTTGAATTCTTCATCTTCCTTGGTGGATCACCGTTAGAGGCCAAACAATTGGGTGGCTGACATTGATCAAGGGAAGGAGCCACTACAGAGGAATCAAAGGAGTAGAACTTGTACCTGAGGAAGCTTGGATCTTCAAAGGTATAATTCCATGTTCTCTCTTTTCTGTTATTGATAACTAGCACAAAGCATGATCATGGTTATGGGTTTGTATAAATTTTTGAAAACCTAGTTTTTGCTCTTCCGCCCTATTTATGTGATTTGATTGCATGATTGCGTTACGTACAAACCCAACAGTTTCTAATTTGCATTATTTGGAGTTGTGCATTTTCTAATCGAAATACATATGATTAAATAAATTAAGACTTGACAGTAAATCAATGTCTTATATTTAATTGGGACATTGTATGGTGGAAGAATTGAATTATACGGTAACTATTAACTCACAAGTTCTTTTATGATTAATGTTGAAATCTATATTATTTGGAAAGTCGTTGATCGCTAGGGAGGCTTATCCCTATTGTAGAATAAATGTTATTTATTTAAATAGATTATTAGTTTAATTTATTTATTTAAATAAGATTAGAATTGTTCTAATTGATTTATTCACAACCGGTTTAATATGGAGAACCTAAAGGGTCACACCATAAAAGGAAGAAGAATTATTTAAGAAGAAAATGGCATGATAGTAATAATGCATTAAGTGTAATTAATTTAATCTATGGTGATAGAATAAATTAAATAGCTTAATATTTATTATTTAATATTTTAAAAATATTAAATATAAATTAATAAGAGGAGTCTTATTAATATTATTATTATTATTATTATTTTAATTCTAAAGGAGTTTAGGAATTAATATAATATCAGTACTCTCCCTCAATCCTAATAAGATTAGGATATAAATTAATTAAAAGTGCTTAATTAATTAATTAAATAAAACCTATTCTAATTGGATTAGGAGGGTTAACCTAATATCTATATAAGAGAGTCTTATATCAGAAATATGGTACGTGAATTTTTCCAAAGGTTGGGAGTACACATATTCTATAGAGATAGAAACAAGGGTTAAGCCAATAACCCATCTTCCTGAGTTCTTCATCTTCCTTGGTGGATCACCGTTAGAGGCCAAACATTTGGGTGGCTGACATTGATCAAGCCACTACAGAGGAATCAAAGGAATCAAAGGAGTAGAACTTGTAACTGAGGAAGCTTGGATCTTCAAAGGTATAATTCCATCATCTCCTTTTATGTATTGACTGATAATTGATGCACAAGAAAGATCATGGTTAAGGGTTTGTAAGAAAATTTTAAAATCTAATTTTTCATCTCTTCCGATGCGTTTATGTAATTTGATTGCATGCTTATGTTTCTAGCAAACCCAAAGTGGTATCAATGCCAATCTTATGCTAATTATCAGTTTATGTGATTCCATGCATGTATAATATGCGATTGGATCGAGTTCTTGGGCAACAAAAATTTTTCTGATTCTGCGAAGCTGCGCAGCTGCGCCGGTGCAAGGCCTTCCTGCTGCGCAGCTGCGCCGGTGTCTATACCTGGTTTTCACCCTGCGCAGCTGCGCCGGTTCCCTATACATTACTGGCGCAACTGCGCCACTAGCAGAATCTAAATTTTTTTTGTTTTATTTAATTAAATGAATGGTTTATTTAATTAATAAAGATTTAAAATAAAGATGTTTATTTTATATGAAATGAGATTTCAGAATTGCTAAAATTAAAGAGTTTAATTTGGAATTATTTTGAATGAAATAAAGGAGCTTATTTTTTCAAAAAACAAAGTTTAGCAAACTTTTGCCCATTAACTTTAATACATATATGGAATGAATTTACTTTCATGAGATGAATAAGTTTTATTGATACGTATGATGATATGTTTGTTAATAAAAGAGATTGATTATGGACTATGACCAATGTCATTGGATTTTATTTTGGATGAATGCTTGAATGTATGAGTTTTATAAAATGGGGTCTGCGTACCTCGTCTTCTCTAGTTTTATTCTCGGTGTAAATTCTATCTCCCTCCTATGTACTTCCCCTTGACTGCTGATCAAGGTTTCTATTTAATAATAAATAGTTTATGTAATAAAGATAGTTAGAATTATCTTGAAGAAACTGGAGACCAAGGAGCAAGGAGTGCGTGAAGACCCGTTTGTATGGAGCACGAGTTTAAATGTAATAGTTATATTTAAAATTTAAATTCTTGCACTCCTAGGTTTAACCTTTTGGTTCACTTGGTGGCTCTAGTAAACCAAACTAGAATAAAAGTCCATAATCAATCGGGTAGAATATAGTATTCTATATTGCATGCTAAATATTATATATATTATATTTTATGCAAACATGCTTCGCATGTTTAATAAAATGACACGTATTTTATATATATATATATATATGCATGCGCGCTAAACAAGATGAGACAAATAATAACAAACCCCTCAAAGAAATAATATTAAGTCCGAAGCGTTCAAATGATATTTGGAATATCGAACGTAGCCTTCTAGCATGATTAATTAATAGAGTATTAAATATTTAATATGAGTTTGTTGTACTATCCACAAGGCGAGTATTGAGTATTTAAGATGTTAATTAATCACATTTGATGCTTATCAAGAAAATTAAACGATCTAGTCTTGTTGTGCTATCCACAAGGACGAACATGTTTTCTTTTTTGAATTTATGGAAGTGCTAGGCTGGACTTAACTTAAATCATTTTAGTTCGGATGTGCACACACATGAGCATTATGATTTAAGAGGCAAAATAAAAGGATTTACATGGTGATGTAATTGACAAGAGTTGTCTACCTATTTATTTGTATATCGCTTGTTGTGCTATGCACAAGGTTATATACATTTAAAATGGGATCCTTAATCTCACTAGCAAATCTTTAATTAGATGTTGCTGAACTATATAAGTGAGGGTAATATAGTTTGATGAAAATAGTGGGAGATACCAATTTAAAATAAAGACCTAAATTTATTTTGGTATGCAAAGGTAATAAAATGAATGTTTGCTAAAATTGTTGTCTTTTTACATGCAGAATTTTAAAAATGTCAAAATCACTAATCTCACTACGAAGCATACTTGATGCAAATAAGCTTACCGGGTCGAATTATGAGGACTGGCTAAGAAATCTGAGAATTGTTCTCACTGCTGAAAAGATTTTTTATGTTCTAAATTCAACTATCCCTGAATCTGTTTCGGAAACAGCCTCTGAGGAAGAGATTGCCACTTTCAATAAGTGGCAAGATGATGCATCTGTAGCTTAATGCATCATGCTCGCATCCATGAATAACGAGCTTCAGCGTCAGCACGTAAATATGGATGCTCCTGCTATATTGCTTCACCTCAAGGAGTTGTATGGTGAACAGAGTAGGACTGCTAGATATGAGATATCTAAGGAGCTCTTCCGATCTCGGATGACCGAGGGCACTGTCGTCAAGACTCATGTTCTGAAGGTAATCAATTTGATTGAACGCCTTGGACAGCTTGGGTTCGTCATGGATGGGGAGTTGAGTCAAGACTTGGTCTTGCAGTCACTCCCTAAGACCTTCTCGCAGTTTGTTGTTAATTTTCACATGAATAAGCTAGATGTTAGCTTGCCTGAGCTGCTTAACATGCTGAAAACTGCAGAAGGTCACTTCTCATCCAAGAAGAACCATGTCTTGATGGTGGATTCTTCCAATAAAAGGAAGAGGCCCAAGGTGTCTTCTGAAAAAAAGAAATCCAAAAAGGCTAAGGGAAAGGGGAAAGAAAAGGAACAAAAGAAACCTAAACCAGCTAAAGGAATGTACTTTCATTGCAACGAGCCGGGACATTGGAAGAGGAACTGCAAGAAGTTTTTAGCAGAGAAGAAGCTTGGAGAAGGTTCGACTTTTAATTAAGGTTTGTTTATGATTGAAATTAATTTTTCTGAAAGTCATAATTCTACTTGGGTATTGGATACCGGCTGTGGGTCTCACATATGTAAAACTGTGCAGGGACTGGTCAGAAGTAAAAAGCTGAACAATGAAGAGGTGATCCTACGAGTTGGGAATGGAGCAAAGGTTGCTGCATTAGCTGTAGGAACTTATTGTTTAGCAATGCCTTCGGGCAAGTCCATTTATCTTAATAACTATTATTATGTTCTGACTATTATTAAAAATATTATTTCAATTTCTGTATTGGATATGGAAGGTTTTGACGTTATTATAAAGAACAATGGTTGTTCCATTTATAAAGACGATGTTTTATATGGTATTGGAAATTTGCAAAATGGGTTTTATATACTTGACTTGCAAGAAAATATATTTCAAATTGAACAAACTAAGAAAAGAAAAAGAGATGATATTAATTATACCTACATGTGGCATGGTAGACTCGGTCATATCAATGAAACAAGATTATCCAAGTTGCATAAGGATGGGCTCCTAGAGCTATCCGATTATGAATCATATCCAGCTTGTGAATCTTGTCTCATGGGTAAAATGACTAAATCTCCTTTTAGTGGAAAAGGAGAAAGAGTTACAGAGTTGTTGGCATTGATTCACACAGACGTTTGTGGATCTATAATAACAAGTGCACGGGGTGAGTATTCTTATTTTATTACTTTCACTAATGATCACTCAAGATTTGGATATGTGTATTTAATGAAATACAAATCAAAATCATTTGAAAAGTTCAAAGAGTTCAGAAGTGAAGTAGAGAAATAAACGGGCAAGAGTATTAAGATACTTCGATCAGATCGAGGTGGTGAATACTTACGCGGTGAGTTTCTCAATTGTCTCAAAAAAATGGTATAATCTCACAATGGACTCCTCTAGGTACACCATAGTTAAATGGAGTATCTGAAAGGAAAAATCGAACACTGTTGGACATGGTTCGATCCAAGATGAGTTTTATCGACCTTCTAATTTCCTTCTAGGGTTATGCCCTATAAACGGCTGCATACCTACTTAACAAGGTACCTACCAAATTCACCCCAAAGACTCCATATGAGATGTGGAAAGGGAGAAAACCAAATCTTAAGCATTTTAAGACTTGGGATTGTCCAGCTTATGTCAAAAAGTTTGAAAATGATAAGCTACAGACTAAATTCGATAAGTGTAGATTTGTGGGATACCCTAAAGAAACTGTAGGGTATTATTTCTATCATCCTACTGATCAAAAGGTGTTTGTTGCGAAACATGCTACCTTCTTAGAGAAAGAGTTTATCCACGAAAGGGTTAGTGGGAGTAAGATATATCTTGAAGAATTCAAGAACCACAAATTACCACGGAACAAAGTCAGGTACCAAACCAAGTAGAAGAACCTACTGTACCACACCCTATTCGTAAATCTAGAAGAGTACCAAAGATACCTGAGAGGTATGGATTCGTTATAGAGGATGACGATGAAGTACACATCATGAATGATGATAATCCATTGAATTACGAACAAGCTATGAGTAATACAGACTCAGTGAAATGGCTTGAAGCCATGAAATCTGAAATGGACTCCATGTATGAAAACAAAGTATGGACGTTGGTTTCACCACCTGGAGGTATTAAGCCTATTGGGTGTAAATGGATTTTTAAGAGAAAGACTGGAGCAGACGGGAAGGTAGAGACCTATAAGGCCCGACTGGTTGTAAAAGGTTTCAAACAAAGACAAGGAGTTGACTATGATGAAACCTTCTCACCAGTAGCCATGCTCAAGTCCATTCGGATTTTGCTTGCGATTGCAGCTTACAACGACTATGAGATCTGGTAGATGGACGTGAAAACAGTCTTTCTCAATGGGAAACTTGAGGAGGATGTGTATATGGCACAGCTAGAGGGATTTATTTCAAAAGTTAGAACAAATCAAGTTTGTAAGCTACAACGATCCATTTATGGGTTGAAGCAAGCTTCTCGTAGATGGAACATTCGTTTTGATGAGACAATCAAAGAGTTTGATTTTATCAAAAACGAGGATGAACTATGTGTATACAAGAAGGTTAGTGGGAGCGCAGTATCATTCCTTGTATTATATGTTGATGATATATTACTGATAGGGAATGACATTCCTATGTTACAATCAATTAAAATTTGGTTATCTAAAAATTTCTCCATGAAGGACTTGGGTGAAGCATCCTATATTTTGGGGAGAAAGATCTATAGAGATAGATCTAAAAGGATGCTCAGCTTATCCCAAGGAACGTACATTGATACGATGCTAAAGAGGTTTAGCATGGAAGATTCCAAAAGAGGTTTCATGCCGATGAGCCATGGAATACATCTCTCCAAGAAATAGGCCCCAAAGACACCTGAGGAGAGAGACCGTATGAGTAAGATCCCTTATGCTTCTGCAATAGGATCTATCATGTACGGTATGATATGTACTAGACCGGATGTTGCTCACACACTTAGTGTAACAAGAAGATACCAGTCGAATCCAGGAGAAGAGCACTGGAAGGCAGTGAAAAATATCCTAAAGTACTTGAGAAAGACTAAATATATTTTTCTTGTCTACGGTGGGTCTGAATTAAAACATGAGGGATTCACGGACTCAAGTTTTCAAATAGACCAAGATGACAGTTAATCTATTTTAGGGTATGTGTTTACCTTGAACAGAGACGCAGTGAGTTGGAAGAGTTCCAAGCAGCAAATAGTTGTTGATTCAATGACAGAGGCAGAGTATATAGCTGCAAGTGAAGCTGCAAAGGAAGCTGTTTGGATGAAGAAGTTCATAACTGAACTTGGTGTGGTTCCTAGCATTGGAGAAGCAGTTCCCGTATACTGTGACAGCACCAGAGCGGTTGTACAGGCTATGGAACCCAGGTCTCATAAGAAATCTAAACACATGTTGCGGCGATTTCACTTGATCAGGGAGATCATTGAAAGAGGAGACGTCACCTTAGAGCGTGTGGACTCTCAAGACAACATTGTTGATCCATTTACTAAAGCTCTAACACAACAGCAGTTTGATCGTCACTTAGAGAAGATGGGTATGAGATACCACGGCGATTGGCTTTAGTGCAAGTAGGAGATTGATAGTAGTGTGCATACAAGACAATCATGTATGATGATAAAGCACATACTTTGTAAACAATCTTATTTATTTATTAATAAAATATTAATTTAAGGCATTTAATTATCTACATGGTGCTATTTTTATAATATATAAATAACCCATAGTTTTAAGCAATGCTTTTAGAATCATGATGAGATCATGCTAATGAGATCTAAATTCTTAGAAAGCTTAAAAACTAAAATAGTTCTCAATTGTGGGATTACTAAAATGGGGATTAATAAATCTAGATAGATTGGTACATATGTTGCTTGCTCATTGGATAAGGATGACTGATCTCATAGTCATTTGTGTGAAGACACTAAAGCAAGTATATAGGTGCTTATTGGAGAAAAAGTTCACTGAACGTGACTCGTTATGGAATACCTAATGGAGTTTTACTCGCCTGTCAATAGGAATTCCTAATGTGATAGTAGTACAAGTGATCCTTGGACTTGAGATCATCATAGTATCTTGTCTGTAACAAATTATACTTTGACTTTTTCCTTAAGGCCTTTTAAGGCATATATAGGGTATGCTTGGGTATAATGAGTTACATATAGATATAATGAATAATCAATAAAGAATCTACCACCTCTAGTAAAAGAGCAGATATGTCCTATGTGATTCGTTAAATGACAACCCTGGAATCCTCGGCCAAGGTGGAATAAAATTAGAAAGAGGTTTCTAATTTGCATTATTTGGAGTTGTGCATTTTCTAATCGAAATACATATGATTAAATAAATTAAGACTTGACAGTAAATCCATGTCTTATATTTAATTGGGACATTGTATGGTGGAATGATTGAATTGTACGGTAACTATTAACTCACGGGTTCTTTTATGATTAATGTTGAAATCTATATTATCTAGAAAGTCGTTGATCGCTAGGGAGGCTTATCCCTATTGTAGAATAAATGTTATTTATTTAAATAGATTATTAGTTTAATTTATTTATTTAAATAAGATTAGAATTGTTCTAATGAATTTATTCACAACCGGTTTAATATGGAGAACCTAAAGGGTCACACCATAAAAGGAAGAAGAATTATTTAAGAAGAAAATGGCATGAATAGTAATAATGCATTAAGTGTAATTAATTTAATCTATGGTGATAGAATAAATTAAATAGCTTAATGTTTATTATTTAATATTTTAAAAATATTAAATATAAATTAATAAGAGGAGTCTTATTATTATTATTATTATTATTATTATTATTATTTTAATTCTAAAAGAGTTTAGGAATTAATATAATATCAGTACTCTCTCTCAATCCTAATAAGATTAGGATATAAATTAATTAAAAGTGTTTAATTAATTAATTAAATAAAACCCTATTCTAATTGGATTAGGAGGGTTAACCTAATATCTATATAAGAGAGTCTTATATCAGAAATAAGGTACGTGAATTTTTCCAAAGGTTGGGAGTACACATATTCTATAGAGATAGAAACAAGGGTTAAGCCAATAACCCATCTTCCTGAGTTCTTCATCTTCCTTGGTGGATCACCGTTAGAGGCCAAATATTTGGGTGGCTGACATTGATCAAGCCACTACAGAGGAATCAAAGGAATCAAAGGAGTAGAACTTGTACTTGAGGAAGCTTGGATCTTCAAAGGTATAATTCCATCATCTCGTTTTATGTATTGACTTATAATTGATGCACAAGAAAGATCATGGTTAAGGGTTTGTAAGAAAATTTTAAAATCTAATTTTTCATCCCTTCCGCTGCGTTTATGTAATTTGATTGCATGTTTATGTTTCTAGCAAATCCAACAACAGAGTGTTAACTTATTAATATGGCTTATATGTACAAAAAGTCATGCTTTAATTATATATTAAATTGAAAATTGATGATTGATTATGATTATGCATGTAAAAACGAAGAGAACAAAATTTAAACGGACCGATTCGGTGTTATAACGAGTCTGTAATGTATGATTTCATGAAAATTGTCAAAACTATGAAAAATATCAAGAACATGAAAATTATGTGTTCTTATTTGATTGTTTATGTGATTTAAGTTGTAAAAAGCATGCTAAGAAGGTTATTAAATGTTTTTGTTATGTTTAGAATGTATGGGTAACATTAACATTGTTGTTTGAGCTTAATTTTGGCATTATTTGGCTTTTCTTTGTGTTCTTCGCGAACTGTCAGACTTCATTACGTCGTAGAGCCGTAGCGCCAGGCCATTGCTGGCTGACGTGTTGCAGCGCCGCATCGCCGGTTCTGTAAAGGAACCCAGCGCTGCAGCGCCAGGCTAAGGGCTGGCTGACGTATGCTCTGCGCCGCAGCACCAGTCCCCAGCTCAAACTAGGCGCTACAGCGCCGGCCAGCAGTATGGCCCAGAGAATTTTATTTAAGTGTTCAAAGTTCAAAAATGCAATTTAAAACTTTATGTAATGAACATGGTAATATGTGAATCATATATTGAGATGTTAAAATATGTTATTAACTTGTCAGTGATGTTTATATGATTAATTAATAAGTTGAATACGTGTTTTAAATTTGTTATTCATGACGTCTGATAATGTGATTAAAGAGTTAACATTTGCGGATCCAATTAATATAATCGGATTCAGAGTTGAACTTAATCATGATGCTAGTTGAGTTACGATTAATTGGTGTTGTGAATGTAATGGTATGTAGGATTAACTGAGAAACGTGAATAGTAATTGTTTAAACTACGCACGAGGCAAGTTTCTAAACTCAAACCTTTAATTAAGCAAGTTTTTTTATCCCATCTTGATTACATTTATGCAAGTTATAAATTGTAAGACCAACTTTTATGAATAAAGATTTAATTTTCTTTATATATTATTTCGAAATAGTAAGGTATTGATTTGATAAATGTGAAAAGTTATGGGTGAAATGTGCAAATATTTCAAAATAAGCAAGTGATTATAAAATATTCATTGTTGTCGGGGAATATTCGTTTGGTCGTGGAATATTCTTGTTGTCGGGGAATATTCGTACGACGGAGCAGCTATTTGTGGGCCCCACAACGGAATAACTGTCGGATATAGAAAGCGACAGAAATAATCTTTTTATAAATAACGGTAAAACTGTTACGGTTAAATTGTTGAAATATCCGGTGATAAAAATACAGTAATACGCGTTGTGCACAGTAGCACACGGTGTTGTACAGTATTTCGAATTATTGGTTATTACGTAAGAAGTCACTTACTCAATAATTGTTACAGTAATTACTGTTCAATATTTTATATTATTGATTCAATAATTGCATGATATTTTATTGGTTCAATAATTGCTACGTTAATATTTTATATGATTGATTCAATAATTGTCATTGCACAGTATTTCACATTATCAACTCAATAATTCATATTATTTGAATAATATTATTAGATAGCATTATTGACAATGTCTAAGAAAGTTCTGTCTAGGAGGGGTTATTTAATTACGCGCCAGTAAGGAGAAATCCTTATCGGAAGGCCCCCTCTTTCCTTGGAACGACCTGGTTGTCAATATTGTAGTTCTGTAATATTATTTATGAATAATTAATTATTGATTTATATGATAAAGAAATATTTATTTTGTTGATATAAAAGAAGGAATTAGTGCTGAGGTGTTTTTATTAGTATTTTGTTGTGGAAAATTACCCGTTTGTAGATTTCGGCCATTTTTGGTTGGGAATTTGGAAAAACCTCCTTCTACAAAGTTGTAGAGAATTAAATTTCCTATTAAAAGGGCATAGAATTCATATTTTTCTGACAAAGGGTTATTTATTATGAATTATTAAAGTTTTGGAATAAATGTTTTTTTAAAATAAAATAGTGGGCCCCACTTTTTTTTATATTTTAAAATGCTGATTTTTGGAGGCTTTGAATGAAATGGGCAGCAGCCAGAAAAAAAATTCAAAATAAGTGTGCTCCGTGGTTTTAAAAGTCAATATTGGTGTCCTAGTATTTTTCTATAAATAGGTGCTTAGTTAGAAATGAAAATCACACCAGAATCAGAAAATTTTCTCTTTATAATATCGAGCGTATTTTTTGTGAGTATAAGGATAGTTTGAGTGTGGATTACGGTGAAAGTTTTCGTCCACATAATATCCGATATTCCAACCAAAACTACTCTTCTATTAAGGTAAGGGATGTTATTTTCTTTCGTAAACGATGTTATTCTTTTCAATATCATTATACCAAAATATTGTCATGGATTTTATTATGAAATTCTTACTTTTTCCGTCGGGGTTACTATTCACGTATACGGCACTATTCACGTATACAGCACTCTTCACGAAAAAAATTAAATTTTCTTCTATATGTCCAAGTTGCTTGTTAAGGTTCCTATCTTTGATTGGATCTAAGTTTTGAGCTCTATTCTTGAATTTTGATCCACAATGTATTATTATGAAGTATTTTTGAACTTGGATAAACTAAAATGCGAATCCTTAATCTTTATCCTTTATCTCATTGGATTCGTTATTTATATTATTTTTCATCATCCTCAATCCTAAATGGTGATATAACTGAATATCTTTGGCCTGTAGAGCAAAGATGAATGATTACCTGATGAATATCTTTGGCCCGTAGTGCAAAGATGAACAGGTGTTGAGATGAATATGACCAACTGATGATACAAATAAATATCTTTGGCCCGTAGTGCAAAGATGAATATTTGATTCAAGATGTATATCGATTGATGTTACAGGGATAAAAGATTGATGATGAACTTTTAAATCATAGAAGATAGTACACTTCATTCTCTACTTGACTCTTCTAATGAATGGTTATTTCCGCTGTGAATATTGATCTAAAACTTATTGTCAATAATATTTTATCTGAATTGTTGAAGACTAACGATAATCTATTTTCTGTTATCTTAGTCATAATATTCTTTACTGGGCTAGTTTAGCTCACCCTTTTCATCTATTGTCCTCTTCAGGAAATGAGAATGTCGCATGAACTAGTCGGGGGACAGAGTGACGGTCCGAGTTAGAGCAGTAGTAGTCCTCATTATTTCTAATAAATAGTGTGATAATAATTGTAATGAGAACTTAGTTTGAATGTTAATAATTTTTACATATTTGTATTGACACTCACAGTTGTGTGGTCGTATTTTGCACGATCGTGTGATATAAAGTTTGTATTTGGATTCTGTACCATGTATTTGGCGACTCAGAATGGGTTGGGTTGACTGGACCTATTCTGGGGGAGTCACAGTTGGTATCAGAGCTTAGGAATATGATCTCTGGCAGAGATCGGGGAATAGAACTAGGAGGGGAGAGACGAGTAAATCCTTCACTAGTATGTTCTACCTAAGCTTATATGGTATTTAATTGGTTAGTCGGAGCATAGGGTTATTATGTGATATGTTAATTTGTTTAATTAACCCTTGTTTTATGGAAGTATTTAAGAATGGCAGCTGAGAATGTTAACAATGGAGTGATTGAGACCGTGGAGACACCTTTAATCACCAACCAGGAGAACGTACAACAGGAAGGCAATGTTCATCCTGAAAACAACACTGATCAGACGATAAACGATGAGATGTTTAGAAGCTTTTTGCAATTCATGCAAAACCAGACGAGGGAGACTCGTGTGCAAAATACAGGTGGAGATAATAACAACACGTGAATTGTCACTGCCAAGCAGTTCAAAGAATTGGGACCACCAGAGTTTTTGGGAAAGTTAGATCCGATCAAGGCGGAGACGTGGGTTAAGTAAATTACCAAGATATTTGATATCTTGGGATGCACGGAGGAACAGAAGGTTCCATTTGCCACCTTTATGTTCCGTGGAGAGGCAGATTACTGGTGGGAATCTGTGAAGCGTACCCAAACTGCCGCACTCAAGATGTCTTGGGAAGCGTTCCAGAAACTGTTCAATAACAAGTACTTTCTTGAAAGTAATCGTCATATGAAGGAGGTAGACTTTATCAGACTGGAACAAAATAACATGACGGTGTCCCAGTAAGAGGCTAAGTTCGCGGAGTTGTCCAGGTTTGCACCTCATTTGGTGGAAAGTGAGGAACGTATGACGCGGATGTTTCTGAGAGGTTTAAAACCCGAAATTCGTTAATACCTCATTTCTCACAAATTTTCTTTATATTCGTATGTAGTAAACAGGGCCCAGTTGTTAGAACGAGATAGTGATTATGTTCAACCAAGGGACAACAACCAAGGTCGTACCGGTGGCAGCAGTCATCGGAACAATGACAACCAGCGGGGAGGAAAGTATGACAAAAGCGATAACCACTCCGGTGGTAATCGTGGCCATGATAGTTGAAAAAGTGAATCGAGAGGAGATTTCAAGAAGAGAAGGTATAACAATGAGAACGTGAAGACGTCGACATTAGCACCAGCATCAACTGTTTCTAGGGGAGGAGAACGACCACTGATCGTATGCTAAAAATGCAGGAAAGAGGGACACATCAGCCCAAACTGCCCACAACAATTCAAAGCATGCTATAACTGTGGAAAAGAAGGACATATAGCTCGAGATTGTCCTATAGCGAAACCAAGTCCAGCGGGGGTGGTGATTCCAAAGGCGATTTCGGACAAGTCAAAGTCGATGATTCCTGGAAGAGCGTTTGTCGTGACAGACCAAAACGCGAGGAACCCACACGAGGTGATTACGGGTAAGCTAATCATAAACTCTTGCGAAGTTTACACCTTGTTAGATACCGGTGCTACCCATTCTTTTATTTCACCTGCTTGTGCTCAACGTTTGAACTTGACTTCTGATAAATTAGACTTTGACTTATCTGTTGAAACTTCATTGGGAGAAACCTTTGTTACATCTCTAGTTTCCAAATCTTGCTTGATTCAAATTGGTACCCTTACCTTACCTATTGATCTTATATCTTTGAAAATACTTGCATTTGACGTGATTTTAGGAATTGACTGGTTAATCACTTACCATGCCAAAATTGATTGTTTTCATAAGGTTGTTAGTTTTCATATTCCTAATCAACCTGTTGTGCGAATCTAAACCACCAAACCACTAAAATCAGCCAATATCATTTCAAGTCATAAAGCTATTCGTTTATTGAAAAACGGATGTCAAGCTTTCTTAGCATATGTCACTGATCTAAACCAAAATGCGTTAGGTTTGAATGATATTTCTGTTGTTAATGAGTTTCTAGATGTATTTCCCAAAGAACTTCCCGGTCTACCCCCACAACGTGAACTTGAATTCTTTATTGACCTTGAACCCGGTACAAAACCCATTTCTAAAACCCCATATCGAATGGCTCCTATTGAACTTCAGGAGTTAAAGGTCCAATTACAGGAATTGTTAGACAATCGGTTTTATTCGTCCTAGTACGTCTCCTTGGGGTGCTTCTATTTTATTCGTAAAAAAGAAAGACGGGAGTATGCGACTTTGTATTGACTATCGGGAGTTGAACCATGTCATCATCAAGAATAGGTATCCGCTACCTCGTATTGATGACCTGTTCGACCAGTTACATGGAGCACAATTCTTTTCAAAGATCGATCTTCGTTCTGGATATCATCAGCTGAAGATTAAAACTGAGGATATTCCGAAGACTGCCTTCATAACTCAGTATGGGCATTATGAATTCCTAGTCATGTCTTTTGGATTGACTAATGCTCTTGCTGCTTTTATGGATATGAGGAACCGTGTATTTAAGGAATATTTGGATCAGTTCGTTGTTGTCTTTATTGATGACATCCTCATCTATTCTAAAAGCCGTGAAGATCATGAGCACCACTTAAAGTTGGTACTTCAAAATCTTCGTGAGAACAAGCTATATGCCAAGATGAAGAAATGCGAGTTCTGGCTTGAGGAAGTAGCATTCCTTGGGCACGTGGTAACGAAACGTGGAGTATCTGTTGACCCAGACGAAGATTGAAGCAATATAAAGCTGGGAGCAACCTACGTCAGTAACCGAAGTACGAAGCTTTCTGGGCTTAGCTGGTTATTATCGGAGGTTCGTAGAGGGATTTTCTCGAATCGCTACTCCATTAACTCAGTTGACTCGGAAAGATACAAAATTCGTTTGGAGCAAGGAATGCGAGAAGAGCTTCCAAGACCTCAAGAGGAGACTTATTTCGGCACCTGTTCTGACGATACCATCTGGTTCGGATGAATTTGTTATTTACAGCGACGCTTCGGACAAAGGGTTAGGATGTGTTCTCATGCAACATGGGAAAGTCATAGCCTATGCCTCGCGACAACTTAAAGAATATGAGAGGAATTATCCTACTCATGATCTAGAGTTGGCAGCTGTCGTTTTCGCATTAAAGATCTAGAGACACTACCTGTATGGAGAGAAAGTGCAGATCTATACGGATCATAAGAGCCTCAAATATTTCTTCACTCAAAAGGAACTCAACATGCAGCAACGACGTTGGCTTGAGCTGTTGAAAAATTACGATCATACCATTCAATACCATCCTGGAAAAGCGAACGTGGTAGCTGACGCGTTGAGTAGAAGATCATATACGGGAACGAATGCAATGCTATCAAGGCCTATTTTGTGTGATTTACAAAGGATGGAGATAGAGTTCACGACTTCGGGGACCCATGCGATGATGTCAAGTATACACATAGAACCAACTTTGATTGATAAAGTTAAATCTGCTCAAGCTACAGACTCGGAGCTAATGAATATGAGGAAGAAGATGCAAGAAGGTGCTATTCCAGAAGCAAGGATTGATGAAGAAGGAATACTTCAAGTCAACTCCAGACTTTGTGTTCCTAACGATTCTGACTTGAAGTATAGAATCATGATGGAGGCACACAACACACCGTTTGTAATCCAACCTGGGAGTACTAAAATGTATCGTGATCTTCGACATACATTTTGGTGGAGCAATATGAAGAGAGAGATCACGGAGTTTATCTCGAGGTGTTTAACGTGTCAACGTGTCAAGGCGGAGCATCAAGTGCCAAAGGGTCTATTGCAACCACTTGAGATTCTAAAGTGGAAGTGGGAACACATTACCATGGATTTCATTACGGGTCTTCCCAAGGTTTCTCAAGGCATAGATGCGATTTGGGTTATTGTTTATAGATTAACCAAGTCTACTCATTTCTTGCCGATACGAGAGACTTATTCCCTTGAACGTCTTGCTCATATGTACGTGAATGAGATTGTGAGATTGCATGGCATGCCAGTATCCATAGTTTCGAATCGTGACCCCAGATTTACTTCACGATTTTGGATCAGTTTGCAGAAAGCTATGGGCACAAATTTACGATTCAGTTCGGCTTATCATCCTCAAACAGACGGACAATTATAAAGGACTATTCAAACTCTTGAAGATCTATTAAGACTCTGTGTTTTAGACTTCAAAGGGAGTTGGGATAAGTACTTACCATTGGTGGAATTCTCCTACAATAACAGTTATCAAGCAAGTATAGGCGTAGCTCCATTCGAAGCGTTGTATGGGAGAAAGTGTCGTTCTCCAGTATGCTGGGATGAGGTGGGTGAAGCAATATTGTTGGGACCAGAGTTAGTACGTATAACTAAGGAAAATATTCAAATGATCCGGCAACGGATACAAACCGCACAAGATCGACAAAAGAGTTATGCGGATCTTCATCGAAAGGACGTGGAATTTAATGTTGGGGATCATGTATTGTTATGTGTTGCTCCATGGAAGGGAGTTACCAGGTTTGACAAGAGAGGAAAGCTCAATCCATGATTCATTGGTCCATTTGAGATTCTTGACCGAGTAGGAAATATGGCCTATAGACTCGCTTTACCTCCAAGCCTGTCTCGTGTTCATAACTGTTTTTCACATATCCGTACTTCGCAAATATGTGAAAGACCCAAACCACATTATTGAGTTAGAACCAGACGAGATAGCCAAAGATTTAATGTACGAAGAGGTACCTGTCAAGATTTTGGATAGGAAGGAGCATGTCCTACGCTCAAAAATTATACCTCAAGTTAAAGTTTTTTGGAGAAACCATGAAATTGAGGAAATGACCTAGGAGTTGGAATCGAAAATGAAAGCGAGGTATCCTCACCTTTTCGATATACCAGGTACGTATGTCAATTTCGAAGATAAAATTTCATAAGGAGGGGAGGTTGTAAGACCCCAACTTTTATGAATAAAGATTTAATTTTCTTTATATATTATTTCAAAATAGTAAGGTGTTGATTTGATAAATGTGAAAAGTTATGGGTGAAATGTGCAAATATTTTAAAATAAGCAAGTGGTTATAAAATATTCATTGTTGTTGGGGAATATTCGTTTGGTCGTGGAATATTCTTGTTGTCGGGGAATATTCGTACGACGGCGCAGCTATTTGTGGGCCCCATAACGAAATAACTGTCGGATATAAAAAGCGACAGAAATAGCCTTTTTATAAATAACGGTAAAACTATTACAGTTAAACTGTTGAAATACCCGGTGATAAAAATACAGTAATACGCGTTGTGCACAGTAGCACACAGTGTTGTACAGTATTTCGAATTATTGGTTCTTACGTAAGAAGTCACTTACTCAATAATTATTACAGTAATTATTGTTTCAATATTTTATATTATTGATTCAATAATTACATGATATTTTATTGGTTCAATAATTGCTACGTTAATATTTTATATCAATAATTGCTACATTGATATTGTATATCAATAATTGCTACGTTGCTATTTTATATGATTGATTCAATAATTGTCACTGCACAGTATTTCACATTATCAACTCAATAATTCATATTATTTGAATAATATTATTAGATAGCATTATTGACAATGTCTAAGAAAGTTCTGTCTAGGAGGGGTTATTTAATTGCACGCCAGTAAGGAGAAACTCTTATCGGAAGGCCCCCTCTTCCCTTGGAACGATCCTGGTTGTCAATATTGTAGTTCTGTAATATTATTTATGAATAATTAATTATTGATTTTTATGATAAAGAAATATTTTTTTGTGGATATAAAAGAAGAAATTAGTGCTGAGGTGTTTTTATCAGTATTTTGTTGTGCAAAATCACCCGTTTATAGATTTCGGCCATTTTTGATTGGGAATTGGGAAAAACTTCTTTCTACAAAGTTGTAGAGAATTAAATTTCCTATAAGAAGGACATAGAATTCGTATTTTTCTGATAAAGGGTTATTTATTATGAATTATTGAAGTTTTGGAATAAATATTTTTTAAAATAAAATGGTGGGCCCCACTTTTATTTTTTGTGGACAGCGCTGATTTTTGGAGGCTTTGAATGAAATGGGCAGCAGCCAGAAAAAAAAAATCAAAACAAGTGTGCTCCGTGGTTTCAAAAGTCAATATTGGTGTCTTGGCATTTTCCTATAAATAGGGTGCTTAGTTAGAAATGAAAATCACACCAGAATCAGAAAATTTTCTCTCTATAATATCGAGCTTATTTCTTGTGAGTATAAGGATAGTTTGAGTGTGGATTATGGTGAAAGTTTTCGTCCACATAATATCCGATATTCTAGCCAAAACTACTCTTCTGTTAAGGTAAGGGATGTTATTTTCTTTCGTAAACGATGTTATTCTTTTCAATATCATTATACCAAAATATTGTCATACATTTTATTATGAAATTATTACTTTTTCCGTCGGGGTTACTATTCACGTATACGGCACTATTCATGTATACGGCACTATTCACGAAAAAATTAAATTTTCTTCTATATGTCCAAGTTGCTTGTTAAGGTTCCTATCTTTGATTGGATCTAAGTTTTGAGCTCTATTCTTGAATTTTGATCCACAAAGTATTATTATGGAGTATTTTTGAACTTGGATAAACTAAAATGCGAATTCTTAATCTTTGTCCTTTATCTCACTGGATTTGTTATTTATATTATTTTTCATCATCCTCAGTCCTAAATGGTGATATAACTGAATATCTTTGGCCTGTAGAGCAAAGATGAATGATTACCTGATGAATATCTTTGGTCCGTAGTGCATAGATGAACAGGTGTTGAGATGAAGATGACCAACTGATGATACAAATGAATATCTTTGGCCCGTAGTGCAAAGATGAATATTTGATTCAAGATGTATATCGATTGATGTTACAGGGATAAAATATTGATGATGAACTTTTAAATTATAGAAGATAGTAGACTTCATTCTCTAGTTAACTCTTCTAATGAATGGTTATTTTCGCTGCGAATATTGATCTAAAACTTGTTGTCAATAATATTTTATCTGAATTGTTGAAGACTAACGATAATTTATTTTCCGTTATCTTAGTCATAATATTCTTTACTAGGCTAGTTGCGCTCACCCTTTTCATCTATTGTCCTCTTCAGGAAATGAGAATGTCGTAGGAACTAGTCAGGAGACAGAGTGACGGTCCGAGTTAGAGCAGTAGTTGTCCTCACTATTTCTAATAAATAGTGTGATAATAATTGTAATGAGGACTTAGTTTGAATGTTAATATTTTTACATATTTGTATTGACACTCACAGTTGTGTGGTCGTATTTTGCATGACCGTGTGATATAAAGTTTGTATTTGGATTCTGTACCATGTATTTGGCGACTCAGAATGGGTTGGGTTGACTGGACCTATTCTGGGGGCGTCACATAAATCCTATTCTTTATTAAGCAAGTTCTTATTCTTGTTTATTCGAGTTCAAGATTCTATATGAGATGTCTTAATTCTTTTGAAGTAATACTTCGGTTATACAATGCTTATTCAATTGTATACATTTGAGATTCCTTATTTGATTTAAATATCAATTTATTGTTAAACCTTGAAAGACTAGCGACCCTTTATTGATTCGATTAGTTCATAGTTGATGAGCATTCTAAATTCTAGAAGTGTTATTGAGCTTATCCAAACCAAACTTCCTTTGGTGCGGAATCTGATGTCAAACTGAGATGAACAACCTTTTATAGGGGATTATTTATGCATTACCATTGAGATGATGTGCACATATATGGTACTAAGGGTTGATCCCCCTAAGTACGAGAAGTAGAGTCCATATAGTCTTACGACTGTTAAATGTTTAAAGTAGAAATACTTGATAATCTGGGACATAGTTCTTGGTCTTATGACCCTCAGATATACTTTTGATTCTTGCTTCTAATCTTGATTCAAAAGCCGAGCTTTCTATTATTTAGAACACCTTGATTTCTCGCATCTTATTATTATTTATTATATTGTTATACTTGTGGGAAATCGTTGCTCGCTCTTGCATAATAACATTGCAGCTAAGATTGAAAGAAACGACGAGCCATCCACTAGTAAGGGAAAGGGCAAAGCTAACAAGTGATGAAGACTTGTTTATTTTATTTAAGAATGTTTTGTTGAAGACTTATGATATTATGTTTAAGACTTAATTGTTTATTTATGTTTCACATTGATGTTTAAGGTTAGTTAACCTAGGATTTATTCGTTCAGATGTTGTAACCCCTTTAGGGGGGGATTTCTATTTATTTATGAGTTTCATTTATTATGGGTAGATAGATGTGTTATTATTGGACATTGACCACCAAATCCTAGTGAAAATGAAATACCCGAATTTGGGGGTGTCACAGTGCTACAAGCAGTAAGAATCACGTGGGGGTATGCATAAAGGGGAAGTGGGTTTGCTATAATTGTGGTCAGGAAGGCAATATAGCACCAAACTGCCCTAATCCTAAGAAGGGTGCTTGCTTCACTTGCGAGTCAAGGGATCATCTGGCTAGGGATTCTCCCAAGAAGGCAGCGATAGGAGTAGGAGTGAGTGGAATTAGGGGAAACAACGGTTGTAGCACCCTGACTATCACTGGATCAACGCCGTCAAACAAACCCACCGCCAGGACTTTCAATATGACCGTACAGGATGCTATTCAGTCACGGGATGTGGTGTCAGCTATCATTCCGATCAATAATATAAATACTTATGTGTTATTTGATTCAGGTGCTACTTGTTCATTTATATCTGATGATTTTGCTAAGAATCTAGAATTACCTAAGGAGGAATTAGATTACCCTTTGAACATAGAAATTGCGAATAGGGAAGTAATTCATATTAGGTTTGTACACAAGATCTGTAGGGTGGATTTTAAGGGAAAGGTGATGATTATAGATCTAATCCCGATTAAACTTGGGGAATTTGACGTTATTTTGGGGATGGATTGGCTATTCAATTATGGGGCGATAATTGATTGCCAAAAAGAAGTGTATTAACCATATGACCCTGTCAAAGGTAGTATTTTATGGCAGCAAGTCGCCTAGACAAGAAAGTTATCTGATGATGTTGCAGGCCAGGAAGTTGTTGAGATAAGGCTGTGTAGAGTATCTAGCCTACATAATCGATACTCGAAAGGAAAGTGCAAAAATAAAGGAGATACCAGTCGTGACAGATTTTTTAGATGTATTTCCAGATGATTTGCCAAGACTTCCGCCAGATAGGGAAGTGGAGTTCGTGATCGATCTAGTGCTTGGAACTGCCCCTATATCGAAGGCCTCGTACCGTATGGCTCCGATGGAGATGAAATAATTGATGGTGCAAATACAAGAACTTTTGGACAAGAAATATATCCAACTGAGCTTATCTCCATGAGAGCGCCGGTATTGTTCGTTAAGAAAAATGACGAATTGATGCATCTTTACATTGATTACAGAGAGTTAAACAAGGTCACAATTAAGAATAAGTATCTATTGCCAAGGATTAATGACTTGTTTGATCAACTGAAGGGAGCTAGGTATTTCTCGAAAATAAATTTGAGAAGTGGGTATCACCAATTGAATGTGAGGAAGGAAGAAGTATTGAAGACAGCGTTCAGGACTCCCTATGGTCCCTACGAGTTCCTCGTGATGTCATTTGGTCTAATGAATGCTCTTGCAGCATTTATGGACCTCATGAACAGGGTGTTTAAGTCATTTTTGGATAAATTTGTGGTGGTGTTCATCGATGATATTCTGGTGTATTCCAAAACCAAGGAGGAGCATGTTGAACATCTGAAGGTAACATTAGAAGCGTTAAGAAGAGAGAAGTTGTACGCTAAGTTTTTGAAATGTGAATTCTAGATATAGTAGGTGCAATTTCTCGGGCATATGATTGATAAGGATGGAATTTTGGTAGATCCATCAAAGGTTGAAGTTGTGATAAACTTGGATAAGCCGAAGACAACGTCGGAAGTAAGGCGTTGTCTAGGATTGGCTGGTTACTACAGAAGATTCATTCAGGACTTTTCCAAAATAGCAACTCCGTTGACGAATTTGACTAGGAAAGCAGTCAAGTTTATTTGGACCAAAAAGTGTGAGAAAATTTTCCAAGAGTTCAAAAAGAGGATGAGTACGGCACCTTTGTTGTCCCTTCCAGATAGCATAAGAAATTTTATGGTGTATAGTGATGCATCGCATAAAGAACTAGGCTTTGTGCTTATGCATAACGACAAGGTCATTGCGTATGCATCACGACAATTGAAGGATTATGAGAAGGGGTATCCGACCCATGATTTGGAGTTAATTGTAGTAGTGTTTGCTTTGAAGATATGAAGGCACTATCTCTACGTGGAGAAATGTGAAATATATACAGACCATAAAAGTCTGAAATATATTTTCACACAGAAAGATTTGAACAAACTTCAGAGGAGATGGTTGGAATTGATAAAGGACTATGACTGCAAGATTTTATACCATCCGGGTAAAGCGAATGTTGTTGCCGACGCCTTAAGCAGAAAGGGTCGGGAGAAACTTGAAAGTTATATGCATACAAGCCAATCATGTTTGATGATAAAGCATTTTCTTTGTAATAATTTTATTCATTTATTAATAAAAGTGTTATTCAATTAAAGACATTTATTTATCTACATGGTGCTGTTTTTATAATATGTGATAAACCCATAGTTTTAAGCAATGCTTTTAGAATAATGATGATGATCATGCTATTGAGATCTAAATTCTTAGATAGCTTAAAACTAAAATAGTTCCCAATCGTTGGATTACTAAAAAGGGGATTAGTGAATCCAAATAGATTGGTAAATACGTTGACTTGCTCATTGGATGAGGATGATCGATCTCATAATCATTTGTGTGGAGACACTAAAGCAAGTATGTAGGTGCTTATTGGAGAATAAGTTCACTGAACGTGGCTCGCTAAGGAATACCTAATAGAGTTTTACTTGTCTATCAATAGGAATTCCATAAGTGATAGTAGTACAAATAATCCTTAGACTTGAGATCATCATAATATCTTGTGTATGATGAGTTATACTTTGACATATCCCTTAAGACCCTAAAGGTATATCAAGGGGGTATGATTGGGTATAATGATTTATACATGGAGATAATGAATGATCAATAAAGGATCTACCACTTCTAGTAAAAGAAGAGAATGCCCTATGTGATTCGATAAATGACAACCCAGTAGTCCTTGGCTAAGGCATAATGAAATTGAAAAGTAGCTTTTAATTTGCATTATTTGGTGTTGTGCATTTTAGAATCGAAATACATAAAATTAAATAAAATAAGACTTGATAGTAAATCCATGTCTTATATTTAATTAGGACATTGTATGGTGGAAGGAATGAATTGTACGGTAACTATTTACTCACAGGTTCTTTTATGATTGATGTTGAAATCTATATTATCTGAAAGTCGTTAATCGCTACCCTTATTGTAGAATAAATGTTATTTATTTAAATAAATTATTAGTTTAATTTATTTATTTGAATAAGATTAGAATTGTTCTAATTAATTTATTCACAACCGATTTAATATGGAGAACCTAAAGGGTCACACCATAAAAGGAAGAATATTTATTAAAGAAGCTAATAGCATAATCGTAATAATAAGTTAAGTATGTTTAATTTAATCTATGGTGATAGAATAAATTAAATAGCTTAATATTTATTATTTAATATTTTAGAAGTATTAAATATAAATTAATAAGAGGAGTCATATTATTATTATTACTATTATTATTATTATTTAAATCATAAAAGAGTTTGAGAATTAATTAATAAGATATTCTCTCTCTTATATATTCCTAATAAGATTGGGAGACTAATTAATTAAAAGAGTTTAATTATTCCCAATAGGATTGGGAAACCTAATTAATTAAAAATTTTAATTAATTAATATGAAACCCTAATCCTGAATGTTTTAGGAGGGTTGCCTACATCTATAAATATGAAAATCTTATTATGGAACAAGATTAGACATTACACTATTCCAATAGCTGAGAGAGTATACACATTATATAGAGATAGAATTAGGGTTTAGCCAAACACCCACCTTCTTGAATATCTCTTCTTCCTTGGTGGATCACCTATAGAGGCCAAACACTTGGGTAGCTAACGTTGATCAAAGAAAGGAATCAAACCCGGAGAACTCAAGAAGATCACGAAGGATTTGGAATTGAACTTGTACCCGTGGAAGCTTAGTTCTGCAAGGGTATGATTCAAAAATTCTTTCACTATCGTTTAATTAATAATTATATATAAAGGATGATCCGGGGTATAAGGTTTGTAAGAATTTTAAAATCCGTTTTTACCACGCTTTCGCTACTTTGATCTTACAAACCTAACAGTGGCATCAGAGCCAAAGCTTTATGTGTGTTATTAATTGTTTGTTATTTGATATATATATATATATATATATATATTGATATGTGTTTGGAAAATTTTAATTGGGCATAGTTGTTAGCTAGGAATCATGTTTTTGGAGAAAAACTGCACAATTCGCGAAACAGGAAAGCAGGTTCTGCCCAGCGGCGCCGCAGCGCCTGTCCAAGGCTTAGCTGCAGCGCTGCAGCGCCGGACCCGGGTCCCTGGCAACCATGAAGCGCCGCAGTGCCAGTTCGGGTCTGCAGACAGATGACCCGGCGCCGCAGCGCCCCCTTGCTAGTACATTAGCGGCGCCGCAGCGCCGGTCACTAGGAAAAGAATTTTTTTTTATTATTATTATTTTGATTTCTAATCAAGATTAAAGGTTTATTTTAATTAAAATAAAAATTATATGTTTTTCTGTAATTCCAGATTAATAAAGGAGTTTATTAGATTTGGAATTTGATTAAAATAAAGATGTTTATTTTAATTAGAATTTGATTTCGAAACTAACTAGAATCGCCCATTAAATCGATATTAATGTATATATTAAATGTTTTATTTATTGATGCATATGTTAATATGAATGATAATAAATGGGGTTGATTATGAACTACTGACCAATGTGAATGGATTTTATTTTAGTTGAATATTTGAATGTATGGGTTTTATTAAATGAGGTCTGCATACCTCGTCTTCTGTACTTTTTTTAATGTATATTTCTATCTCCCTCTTATGTACTTCTGCTTGACTGTTGATCAAGGTTTCTCTTTAAATTATATAGTTTATTTAATAGGACTAGTTAGAATTATCTTGAAGAATTAGAGATCAAGGAGCAAGGAGTGCTTGAAGACCCGTTTGTATAGAGCCCGGGTTTAAATGTAATAGTTATGTTTAAATTAATTCTTGCACTCCTAGGTTTGACCTTTTGGTTCACTTGGTGGCTCTAGTGAACCAAACTAGAATAAAAGTTCATAATCAATCTGGGTAGAATATAGTATTCTATATGCATGCTTATACTATATATATTATATATTATGCAACATGCTTCGCATGTTAATTAATATGACGCGTATTTTATATATATATATATATATATATATATATATATATATATGTGTGTGTGTGTGTGTGTGTGTGTGTGTGTGCATGTAGGTTACACAAGATGAGACAATGTATAACAAACCCCTCAAAAATTTTATATTAAGTCCTAAGCGTTCAAAGATATTTGGAATATCGAACGTCTCTTTCTAGCATGATAAATTAATAGAGTATTAAGTATTTAATATGAGTTTGTTGTGTCACCACAAGACGAGTATTAAATATTTAAGATATTAATTTATCATATTTGATGCTTATAAAGAAATTGAACAATACTGTTTTGTTATGTCACCACAAGGATGGTATTTTTCTATTTGAATATATGAAAGTGCTTGGTTGGACTTCACTTAGATAATTTTGATTCGGATATGTCACCACTTGATCAAAATAATCTAAGAGGCAAAAGGAGTTACATGATGATGTAATTGACAATAGTTATCTACCTATTTATTTATATATAGTTTGTTGTGTCACCACAAGGCTATATACATTTGAAATAGGATCCTTATTTTCACTAGAAAATCTTTAATAAGATTTTTCGAACTACATATTATGAGGGTAATATAGTTTGAAGAAAATAGTGGGAGATACCAATTTAAAATAAAGACCTAATTTATTTTGATAATTAATTAAATAAATGTTTGCTAAAATGTTGTTTAATTTCGCATGCAGAATTTGAAAAATGTCACACTCACTATCACTGCATAGCATACTTGATGCTAACAAACTAACCAGACCGAATTACACGGACTAGTTAAGGAATCTGAGAATTGTTCTCACTGCAGAAAAGATTTCTTATGTCCTAAATTCGTCCGTCTCTGCAAATATTGCAGAAAAAGCCTCTGAGGAAGAGATTGCTACTTTTAAGAAGTGGCAAGATAATGCATCTGTGGCTCAATGCATCATGCTCGCATCCATGAGTAACGAGCTTCAGCGTAAGCATGAAACTATGCATATTCCTGCTAGATATGAGATATCTAAGGAGCTCTTCCGATCTCGAATGACGTGGGCACTACTGTTGAGACTTATAACGCCCGAGAAAATTGGACTTTTATGTAAATTAATTTTATTTGATTTATTGAATAAAATTTTATTAAATGTTTATTAAACTGAGTAAGCTAATTAAAGGTCATTTTATGACCTAGAGAATGCAGAAATGGTTAGGATTCTGGATACGTGCCAGAAATAAATGATTTGAATTTCCAAGACGAAAATATAAGTTTTTCGAGGATTTTTCGTAAAATCACTATTCATATATTTCTGCTCAGGAATTATTTTTGAATTTCTGAGAAACGCGTAATGGTAGGATTTAAATACGGGATGGAATATCTAATATTATTTCACTTATAGCTCACGAAGTTTTCACGTGAGGACTTAAAAGCCTAAGGGTTAGGAAAAGTAAACCTAATAATAAATGGTTAAGTATACTAATAAATGATTAGTATATGGAATAAATACGAATATAATACTAAAGATTATATGAGTATAATATAAAGAGGATACGAGAATTAATACGACGTATAATACGAATTTTATACGAAGTAAATAGATTCAATTTGGATTAAATTTAATAACAAAACCCGTGGATTGAACCGATAGGTTAATGGGTGGGTTAAACCCATGGGGCAACCCATGAGCACATGGGGGGACATGGGGAGACATAGCTGATATGTGGGGGCATATGCTAGCACATGTGACGAGTGCATGATATTCATTTATTTTGATTCCCTTATGCGTAGTCTATTGCATGTTTGGTTGTTAACAAGGGCTTAATAGGTTTGTTTATGGGTTTCAGGTCGACATGAAGTGGAGACGAGGAAAACGGGAAGATTGTTGGATTTTTAATGCTAAGTTGGATTTATGATCTTGGCTTGGGACTTAGATTTTATTGTAGAGTTATTCCTTAGATTTTCGTAACATCTTGAATCGTCCCAATCATAGTTCATATGAAAAAGTTATGACCTTTTTACCAAGCGGAAGTTGAAACCTCAAAGTTTGGAAGTTACAATTTACATAGCAGTCCCTTGGAGACTATTACAACCTTGATCCAATCAGAATCTGTCAATGCTCAAAGAATAAAACTTGTAGACCTCGTCGAGAGCTTCGATTAGATTGGTAGCAGGCCCCGTAACTTTTCTTGGATCAAAAGTTATGCTCATTTTACCAAAGGATATCGCAGCAGAAAATGGAAACTCGCCCCGACGACTTTTTATGAAGGAAAACTTCTCCCCGGCGAGTTTTCTCTGCCAAACTTCACCTCGACGAGTTCTTCTCTGCCAAACTTCCCCTCAGCGAGTTTCTATGAAGGAAAATGTGCCCCGGCAAGATTGTCGGCAAGAAAACAGTAATTTCTAGTTTTGGGAAGTTTTAGGCAGACTTCTAATACGATTTGGATTGCGAACTTTTAGGTTTTGAGGGATTTTTTTAGACTTAATAAAGACATGTAAGACCCAATATAAAGGGGATCATCTTATATAATCATATTTCATCTTCTACATTAATCTAAACCCTAGTTTTGGAGAATCAAAGTATGTCAAGCTAAACTACTCAATTCAATTCTAAAGGGATGTTGAACCTTATTCATAATTAATGGTTTGAGCAAGTTTACTTTATTTATTCCTTTGTATGTGAGATTTATTCTGATTATCTACATAAACTTTCTTGTATGCTATTCAATTAACTTATTTAGTTTCTGCCGGATTAAATTAGTAAATTGATATCATCTGCTAGATTAAGATATATATTAAGCAAACGATGTATGTCTGATCATAAGTAGCAATTAATGATATTCGATTGTGGTTAAACTTTTGGATATTATTAAGATTTTCAGAAGACAAGTAAAATAATTCCTGATTGTGTAATTGTTGCTTGGAACAATCTAGGTCTCATTCTTCATGCTTCTATCATATTAAATTTAGAGTGATAGTTCTAGGTTATATGATAGTTAGAATCTTTTGTTAGCGATCGTCGCATTAGATTTACACATAAGGAGAATTTTGGATAACTAGCGATCGCTGTTATCTAGGATTGTTAATCTCATTGAAGGATAAATATTGTAAAAACTTGGTTAATCCATAATTGTGAAAGGCGCTACTGAACTGAAGAATTGAAGCTTTTTACTTATTGATACTTCTTTTAAATTCACTTTCGATAATTCAACTTTTCAAACCAAAACCCCCAACTCATTAGAAAATACTTGGATAAATATTAAACAAAACACTCTCTGTGGGATCGATCCTTGCTTGTTACTATACTAATTCTTGAGTTAGTAGAATAGGAGTAAGGTTAATTTTGGAGTGCTAAACGATAGCTCTCAAATTTTGGTGCCGTTGCCGAGGAGTGTTATTTGTTTTTATTTATTCTTTATTTTCTTTTATTTTTGTTTATGCCTTTATCCTCTCACTTTCTTGATTTGAAATTTGATCCAGAAATAGAGAGAACTGCACGAAGGCAAGGAAGCTCTAAATTCCCAAAGTACACTTGCAGATTCCGACGAAGCTCCATCACCTGGCCTCAACATCTCACTCACACTACTTTCAGACCATTCTTCTAGCGAATCTGACGAGGAGATGGCGGTGCCAAATAATAATAGGACTTTAAAGGAGTTGTCTACTCCTAATCTCACTCAACAACCTCTAAGCATTGAATATCCTGCTTTAAATGCTGCGTTTGAATTGAAATATGGACAAATTCGCCTTTTGCCTACTTTTCATGGTCTTACAGGTGAGGATCCTTACAAGCATTTGAAAGAATTTCATGTTGTGTGCTCAACCATGAAGCCACACGCAATTACGGAGGAACAAATAAAGCTGTGGGCTTTCCTATTCTCACTGGTAGATTTAGCAAAAGATTGGTTGTATTATCTCCTTTCGGGATCGATATAATCATAGAATGACATGAAAAGACTATTTTTGGAGAAATACTTTCCTACTTCAAGGGTAGCCAATATAAGGAAATAAATTTGCAGAATCCGATAATTCAACGGTGAAACATTGTATAAATACTAGGAAAGATTCAAGAAGCTTTGCTCCAGCTATCCACCCCACCAGATTGATGATCAACACCTTATCCAATACTTTTATGAGGGACTTGTACCGATGGATAGGAGTATGATCGACGCTGCTAGTGGAGGAGAATTTTTAGATAAAACACCGGAGGCTGCAAAGAATTTGATTGCAAATATGGCCACCAATGCACATCAATAAGGAACACGGAATGATCATCCAACACAAAGGGTAAGTGAGGTAAGCACGATTAATTTAGAGCAACAGATTTCTGACTTAACTGCTGTGGTGAAACAATTAGCAACAGGTAACTTACCGGTTGCAAAGGGTTGCGGAATATGTTTAATGGCGGGGTACCCTACAGATTGATGCCCGATATTATAAGAGGAACAGAATGCACAGCAAGCTAATGCAGTGGAAAATTACCAGGCACAGTCGCAGAGGAAATATAACCCTTTTTCCAATAGTTACAATCCAGGATGGAGGGATCATTCAAACTTGAGTTATGGGGGTGCTAGGCCGTAGGCACAAGGGTTTTACCCAAATAAACAACAATTTCAGCCAACTCAGTCACAGTACCAACCCAAACCAGCAGCACCGGGCAATTCTGGAACATCCTTGGAGGATATATTCAAAGTATTTATGACACACACACAACAGTTTCAACAACAGACGAGATTTTCCATCCATAGTTTGGAGAGTCAAATGAGCCAATTAGCTACTACTGTGGGTCGGTTGGACTCTCAAGGTTCAGAGAAGCTACCATCTCAAACTGTTGTGAATCCTTAGGAGAATGCTAGTGCTATAACCTTGCGGAGTGGGAAGCAGATGCATACACCTACAACCACAGTTGAGTTTGAGAAAGAGCAAGCTAAGGAGGAACCGAAAAAATATAAGGTACACCATAACCCTCCTTGTCAGCTTAAAAATATTCCTCTTCCCTTTCCTCCTAGAAATTCTAGAACTTCAAAGAAAGATGAGCAGGAAAAAGAAATTCTGGAAACTTTTAGGAAAGTAGAAGTGAATATTCCATTACTTAATGTAATTAAACAAGTGCCATGGTATGCGAAGTTTTTAAAAGAATTGTGCACTAACCAACGAAAATTAAAAAATGATGAAAAAGTCACAGTTGGGGAGAATATATCAGCTGTTCTTCAAAGAAAAATTCCCCCTAAATGTAAAGACCCGGGCATGTTCACAATCCCATGCAAGATAGGAAACACTAGATTTGAGAAGGTCATGCCAGATTTAGGTGCTTTAATTAATGTGATTCCATTATCTGTTTATAAGTCTCTAAATCTAGGTCTTTTGAAAAATACTAGTGTGATTATTCATTTGGCAGATCGTACTAACACCTATCCTCGAGGGGTAGTTGAAGATGTCTTGGTGCAGGTGAATGAACTAATCTTTCCTGCAGATTTTTATATAGTGGATATGGAGGATGATACATCACCAAACCCATCCCACATCTTGTTAGGAAGGCCATTCCTAAAAACAGCGAGGACTATGATTGATGTGCACAATGGGACCTTAATAATGAAGTTTGATGGCGAAAAGATCTAATTTAATATCTATGATGCCATGAGGTACCCTAGTGATATTAGTCATATTTTTGCCATTGATGTGCATGACTCTTTAGTGAACGAAACGTTTGAACAAATTCATAAAGACAGCTTGGAGGTTGCTATTTCTAGCAGTTTGGACATGGATAGGGAGTATGAACTTGAGTAAAATCAGGAATTAAAGGAAACTGTGGCTGCACTACACTCATTGCCTAAACTCTCAGATACGTATGTAGACCATTTAATTCAATTACATGTGTCTCATCAAAAACTATTATCATCTGTTGTGTAAGCTCCAACACTTGAATTGAAATAATTACATGCACACTTGAAATATGCGTATTTGGGGACTAATGAGACTTTACCTGTAATAATTACTAGTAATCTAACCAAAGTACAGGAAGAAAAATTGTTGTCACAGTTTTTGGTTGGACTATAGCAGACATAAAAGGTATTAGTCCCGCAACATGCATGCATCGAATTTTATTGGAAGATGGAGCTAAGCCCACGAGGGACGCACAAAGACGATTGAACCCACCTACGATGGAGGTAGTAAAGAAAGAGGTAATAAAATTGCTCGATTCAGGAATCATCTACCCCGTCTCCAACAGTCAATGGGTAAGTCCGGTACAGGTAGTTCTAAAGAAATCCAGAATCACGGTTGTCAAGAATGATAATAATGAGTTAGTGCCCACACGAATGCAAACAGGTTGGAGAGTGTGTATTGACTATAGGAGGTTAAATGTTGTAACTAGAAAATATCACTTTTCCCTTCCTTTTATTAATCAAATGTTAGAAAGATTCGTTGGGCATACTTATTATTGCTTTCTAGATGGTTTTTTAGGTTATAACCAGATTGTGATTGCACCCGAGGACCAAGAAAAGACCACGTTCACATGTCCCTTCAGTACCTTTGCATATCGACGAATGTCTTTTGGACTGTGTAATGGCCCAGGTACTTTTCAAAGATGTATGGTGAGTACATTTTTTGTTCTTTTAGAAGAATGCATTGAAGTCTTTATGGATGATTTCACAGTACATGGTAACTCTTTGGATGCATGCCTAGATAATTTGACTCGTGTTTTGGATAGATGTTTGGAAACTAACCTTGTGCTAAATTGGGAAAATATCACTTTATGGTAGAACAAGGAATTGTACGTGGTCATGTAGTGTCATCTAAAGGTTTAGAAGTCGATAAAGCTAAAATTAATATTATATCTGCAATGCCTTACCCCTTCAGTGCGCGGGAGATACGCTCTTTTCTTGGACATGCAAGATTTTATCGAAGGTTTATCAAAGATTTCTCTAAGATAGCATTGCCCCTATGCAAGTTACTCTAGAAAGATGTGGAATTCCAATTTGATGATGGATGCAAGGAGGCTTTTGATACCCTAAAGAAATTATTGACGTCAGCCCCTGTAATTCAACCACTAAATTGGATGTTTACATTTGAGATAATGTGTGATGCAAGCAGCTATGTTGTCGGTGCCGTCTTAGGCCATAGGATTGACAAAGATGTCCATGACATCTACTATGCTTCTAGAACATTGAGTGTGGCTCAGATAAACTATTCCACAACTGAAAAAGAACTCTTATTTATTGTATTTGCTTTAGATAAGTTTAGGCATATTTGCTTGGCACTAAAGTGATAATTTATTCTGACTATGCTGCTCTCAAGTACTTACTTACTAAGAAAGAGTCCAAACCTCGAATCATAAAGTGGATCTTGATGCTGCAATAATTTGACTTGGAAATTAAAGATAAAAAGGGTGCGAATAACTTGGTAGCGGATCACTTGAGCAGAATTCTTTAGGAGGAAGAAGAAGAACCATTACAAGACATGTTTTCGGATGAGCATCTACTTTCCATTGGCAATACAACTCCCTGGTATGCAGACATTGTGAATTATTTGGTAAGTGCGTATTTACTGGGTGAGTTTTCAAAATCCCAGAAAGAAAAGCTTAGGAGTGATGCAAAATATTATGTGTGGAATGACCTATACTTGTGGAAATTTTGTACTGATCAGATAGTTAGACGTTGTGTACCTGATAATGAGTTCCAATCTATTCTAGCTTTTTGTCATTCCTATGCTTGTGGAGGTCATTTTGGACCTAAAAGAACATCATATAAGGTTTTAGAGAGTGGTTTCTTTTGGCCCTCAACTTTCAAAGACTCATATCTATTTTGCAAATTATGTGAAAATTGTCAAAGAACAGGAAAAATATCACATAGAATCAAATACCATGAAACCCTATTCTAATTGTTGAAATCTTTGATGTTTGGGTTATTGATTTTATGGGACCTTTTCCTGCTTCATTTGGTAATGTTTACATCTTATTGGCGGTTGATTATGTTTCGAAGTGGGTGGAATCTAAAGCCACTAGAACTGACGATTCTAAAGTTGTTGCAGATTTTGTCAGGACTAATATATTTTTCAGGTTTGGAGCACCGCGGGCCATCATTAGTGATCGTAGAACTCACTTCTATAATAGGGTATTAGCAGCTTTGTTCAGGAAATACAACGTTCTTCACATGGTCTCTACATCCTATCATTAGTAGAGCAATGGCCAAGCTGAGTTATCCAACCGAGAGATAAAATCCATTTTGGAGAAAGTAGTCAACCCGAGCAGAAAAGATTGGAGTCTTAGATTAGATGATGCACTATAGGCATATAGGACGGCACACAAAACTCCAATTGGTATGTCGCCTTATAGGCTGGTGTTCGAGAAACCATGCCACCTACCTGTGGAGCTTGAGCATAAAGCTTTCTGGGCAATCAAACAGTGCAATATGAATTTGGATCAAGCTGGCGTCCATAGGAAGTTTCAATTACAAGAACTCGAGGATTTGCGTACTAAATCATATGAGAGTTCCAAACTGTATATGTAACGATCCCAAAATTCATACAATAATATTCTCATTCTCGATCATTAACAATACAACTTTATTCTAACTTTACATTATTTTTCGATATTAAAATCACTAAAAATGCTGAATAATTTAAAATTTTTATAAACTCTTTCTTTATTGCCCTGAATCGCAACCTTTACATCACATCTCTTTGATTCAATTCTATTACATGAATCGCTTCCTTTAAGTTACTATACAAAGTCTTACATCACTAAGCAATATCCATATACATTGGATAGCTCAACTTACAATTCAACAAACGTGTTACCTTATAATCAAAACAATTAAATACATTTCTCATCTACATAAGTAAGCTTCTTGAATTACTATCGAACTCTAACATTCAACTAGCACGTATCATTACCTTACATCCTTGACCTGCAAAAATGGTTATTTGCAAGAGTGAGCTCGACAGCTCAGCAAGAACTAACAGTTTTCATACATCACGTAGCACATAATAACATGCTCAACATACATTTCATAATCATTAAAGTAACATGGCATACATTCTTTAATTCACATAACAATATAAAGATTGAGTTCCTTACTAAATCAACATTCTTTAATCAATCAATGTAGTCATAAATTGACTTTAACATTTCACGCTTACAATGTATATAACATGCTCTTTGCAATATAATTCAAACAGATCATAATATCATTAAGTTCACGTAGAAAATAGGAACCGAAAGACTTGCCTGGCTCGTAAATTACCAATTATTGAAAAATAGCTTAATATAATCTGCTTCATGATCCTACATAATGTATTACCATACGCATCAATTATTAGTCTCATAGTGACGTTTAGTAAATGCTTAAATAAATTCTACTTTATACTTTCTAATTATCTCCCATTTACTCGATTAACACACATTGTCAAATTATATGTATAATTAACGATATAAGTTAATTAACACATAGCTAATTCTCATAGTTAGTTAACCACTCTAGGTTAACTCATTCCTCTTTAACTATTAAGTTAATAGTTAATTATCACATAATTAATCACATCATATTACATACTCATATTAAATTATAATTAAACGAATTATAATTTAAACATCCACTTTAATCAAATTATAATTACATCTTATGTTAATCAAATTATAATTACACAATTTATAATTTAATTTAAACCATTACTCTAATTAATCAAATTATAATTAAACAAATTTATAATTAATCAAACTATATCATACATTAAATTATAATTAAACCAATTATAATTTAAATTAAACAATTACTTAGATTACAATTAATCAATTTCAATCCATGCACTCATTAAATTATAATTAAAATAAATTATAATTTAAATTACACTTTTACCTTAATTATAATCACATATTAAGTTATAATTAAACAAATTATATTTCAAGTTAAATATTTACTTTGATTATAATTAATCAAACTATATTATTATAATTTAACAAATTATAATTTAAATTAAACCTTTACTATAATTACAATTATTTCAAATTATAATTACACATTATATTAATATAACTCATTACTATTATTTTAGCATGTTAATGTATGCTTCAATTCATAAAATTTACTACATTATGTTAACTTTTCAAAACTACACAAAACAACAAAGTGCATCATTTTTTTCTGCATACCCCTCGCCGGGGCGGGGGTGTTTGGCCTTGCAAGACCCGCCGGGGCGGGCCCCCTGCATCGTCTCAATTTTGGCTCGCGAACTGTGCAGAGAAAAAGCCAATTTGGCTTAATTCTCCACACCAAATTTCGATTTCAGCTAACATAATTCATATCAATTTGATAGAAAACAAAATTTTAAACTCCTAACATGTTTTAACATATAAAATCATCAAAACACAAAATTTTAAAACAACCAATTTCATGATTTTTAAAGAAAACCCATTGATAAGTGTTCTTGATGAAATTAAACACTGAAATCTATTTTTAAATCAAAATACCCAATCAAAACATATTTAAATTCGTTTATAAACATGTTGTCATCGTCTAACCTTAATTTACACAATCAAATCACAAATTTTAATTTTAAATAGGCCAATTATCAAACTATTTCACTATGACTTTTGATGAACATGAATTTCCTCATGTTTATCATGTATTCATGAATTAACCAACTAAACCATCATACAATTCATCTATTATCACAATTCAAGTATAGAATTTCATATATAACATATATATCCCCAAAATCATAAGTTTTCATGAATATTCATATTTCCATAAAACTAAACTTTGAAGAACGTAAAACAACTTTAAAATTCTAAAGTTGAAAATCATACCCTTTGCTATGCTCAGGAGAACAAGATTAAGATGATGTTTGACTCTCTCAAACTTCCTTTTCCTCCTTCTTTCTCCCTTTTTCTCCTTTTTTCTCTTCTAGGTTTTTCTGTGTTTTCTCTCTAACACATACTAAGCAGTTTGTTTATCTGACTAACATCTATTCTTCTAACTTCTAAACTAGCGTATATACAATACATATATAACTAATATATTATATGTATAATTATATAATATAACTTCCAATATTTAGACCACCATATTTAACACCATAATTGTAATTAATATAAATAAGTTACAATTTTGAATATCTAAAGCCTAAGGCTTGTTTGGCAAAACTCATTATTTTTTAAAAATAGGTTTTTAAATAGTTAAGGCCCCGTTTGGCAAAACGGATTTAAAACAATGCAAGGGCGTTGTTTGGGAAAACGGTTTTAAAACTCTTTTAATTCTTTTAATAAATCATTTAACACATATTCTTAATGTTATCCTTTAACTAATTAAATCTTAACATTATAATTTAATTAATTAAAAGTTAACATTAATTAATCACATAAAAATTGTCACATAATTATAATTACTCGCTAATTATAATTGCATGTAACACTCATCACATTACTCATCTAATTTAATTATCTCAATTAAATTAAAAATATAACATAAAATTATTATATCAATTAAATTAAATACTAAATATTTATTTAATTAATATATTACACTTAATTATATTATTCCATAATAATCACATAATTATTTATTTAACTCAATAAATAATTTAATTAAATTATTTATTTAATTCAATAAATATTAAAATTAACATTTAAATTCTCTTCACATTAATTCACATATTTCATAATATATTACACGTATACACATAATCAACTCAAAATATCTCGTAATAAAAATTTTATTTATTAAATTCTCATTTATAATTTCTTAAAAATTCGGGATGTCACATCCTTCCCTCCTTATAAGGATTCCATCCTCGGAATCAACGAAAACCTCCCTTACTCGGTTTACACCAAACCTCTTTCATAATTTTATCGTTGAATAACTTCAACACATTACCTTAACAACATTCATATATATATATACTACTCCATTCATCTCTTCAACAAGTTTTAAGGTTTTATTACATAACCTTCAATCAAACACAATCATATATAAAAAATTATATATCTTCTTTAACTCGTTCATTTCCTTTCTAAGGATCATTACTATATATTCTACTCGTAGAATTCATATACTACATAATTCACCATCTATAATTATTTGGGTTATCACAGTATAAGGCTAAGAAGAAAGCTTTCTATGATAAGCAGATTTTACGAAAGAATTTCACTGCTGGGCAAAAAGTTCTCCTTTATAATTCATGATTGAAATTATTTATAGGTAAGTTGCTGTTCCCGTTGGAAGGGTCCATTTGTTATTACTAATGTGTTTCCTCATGGTGCTCTAGATATACTAAATCCAAAGACATGGAATGTGTTTAAGGTGAACGGACATAGGTTGAAGCTATTTTTGGATATCAATCAGGTTGAGGAGGTTGAGATGGTGAAGTTGATGGATCTGGCTTCCGAATGATTAAGAGGATTGCAGTCGAGCTAACGACGTTAAACAAGGGCAGCTGCTTAGGAGGCAACCCAAGAATTAAGATTTGATCTTTCTATCCCTTTTCTTTTTAATTTGTTAGTTGTAGTAGTTTTCTACTTTGTATGATTTTCTTACATTGGGGACAATGTAAGGTTTGAGTGTGGGGAAGGGAATTTTAGAATTTTAGTTTTCTTTAATTTTTTATAGGTATAATAGTCTAAAATTTACTAGAATTTGGGAATTTACTGAAATTTCTGCTTGGTTCCATGATTTTATTCGCCTAAGTGTTGAAGAGTTAGAGTCACGGATTGAAAATTGATGCTTAATTTCAAGATCTGTTGGTATTTAGTTGATCAATGAATGTTGAAAACTAAGTCGGTAACCAATGTACTTAATTTGAATTGAATTTATTGATGCATGAGTACTTGAATATGTGAAGCATGCTTAGTTGACTAAGTTGTATGTGGAGTTGTCTATGTGCACTGATTTCATGCTTTAGAACTGTTCTCACTGCTTATGTCAATGAAAGATCCTTGTGAAAAGAAAAATGAATGAAAAGTGAAAAAAAAATTGATGATGAAATTGATGTATGGAAAAATTGTGAAAATTTGCTTCAATGTCCATTATATGAATTAACTGGGTATCCAAGCCTCGGGAAGCATCAGTATTCACGCTGAAAAGTGTGATGGATAAAAGTAGCTTGACTAGTCGACTTTTCTGGCATTTGTTACTTGAATGAGTAAGCCCTAGGGGTGTCTTTACACCCAGTGCCCTAAGACCATTTGGTTTGGGAGTCGTTGGTGGAAAGTTCGTCACATGGGTAGCACTGAAAAGCCTAAGAAAAGGAGACATTACACATGTCAAGAAAAGAAAGAATACAAGAAAACATCAAAATATAGTCATTTGGGATATAAAGAAGGTTCTACGAAAAGCAAGGCAAAGTGCAGGAAAATTTGTTTTGAGTTATGAGTTAGTGTGCGTGGTTTTTACTCCATGATAACTAAGTCGGGTGAGTATGTGGATTGTGGGATAGATACTTATGTGGATACAGTTCGATTTGATGAAATTCATTGGTGAGGTGATAAGGTTAGTAGTCATGAATTGATTAATGAGATGCTAATCGGGTTTCTATTGATAAGTATTGATATTCATGAATTTTAACTTGAACTCTTTGATACTATGGTTGGATAGAATTATGTGAATGATAACTTAACCTTGGGTTTGGTTTACACGAGGAAGTGTAAAAGCTAAGTGTGGGGGAATTTGACGAGTGCATGATATTCATTTATTTTGATTCCTTTATGCGTAGTTTATTGCATGTTTGGTTGTTAACAAGGGATTAATAGGTTTGTTTATGGGTTTCAGGTCGAAATGGAGTGGAGACGAGGAAAACAGGAAGATTGTTGGATTTTTAATGCTAAGTTAGATTCATGGTCCTGGCTTGGGACTTAGATTTTATTGTAGAGCTATTCCTTAGCTTTTCGTAACATCTTGAATCGTCCCAATCAGAGTTCATATGAAAAAGTTATGACCTTTTTACCAAGCAAAAGTTGAAATCTCAAAGTTTGGAAGTTACAATTTACATAGCATTCCCTTGGAGCCGATTTCAACCTTGATTAAATTAGAATCTGTCAATGTTCGAAGAATGAAAGTAGTAGATCTCGTTGAGAGCTTCGATTAGATAGGTAGCAGGCCTCGTAACACTTCATGGATCAAAAGTTATGCTCATTTTACTAAAGGATGTCGCAACAGAAAATGGAAACTCGCCCCGATAAGTTTTTATGAAGGAAAACTTCGGCCGGACGCGTTTTATCTGGCAAACTTTGCCCCGGCCGAGTTCATCTTTGCCAAACTTTGCCCCGACGAGTTTTGGAAAGTTTTAGGCAAACTTCTAATACGATTTGGATTGCGAACTTTTAGGTTTTAAGGAATTGTTTTAGACTTTATAAATACATGTAAGACCCAATATAAAGGGGATTGTCTTATATCATCTTCTACATTTATCTAAACCCTAGTTTTGGAGAATCAAAGTATGTCAAGCTAAACTACTCAATTCAATTCTGAAGGAATGTTGAACCTTATTCATAATTAACGGTTTGAACAAGTTTACTTTATTTATTCCTTCGTGTGTGAGATTTATTCTGATTATCTACATAAATTTCTTGTATGCTATTCAATTAAATAATTTAGTTTCTGCAAGATTAAATTAGTAAATTGATATCATCTGCTAAATTAAGATATATCTTAAGCAAACGATGTAGGTCTGATCATAAGTAGCAATTAATGATATTCGATTGTGTTCAAACTTTTGGATATTATTAAGATTTTCAGAAGACAAGTTAAATAATTCCTGATTATGTAATTGTTGCTTAGAACAATCTAATTCTTATTCTTCATGCTTCTATCATTTTAAATTTAGACTAATAGTTCTAGGTTATATGATAGTTAGGATCTTTTGTTGGCGATCGTCGCATTAGATTTACACAAAGAGAATTTCGGATAACTAGCGATCGCATTTATCTAGAATTGTTAATCTCATTGAAGGATAAATATTGTAAAAACTTGGTTAATCCATAATTGTGAAAAGGCGATACTGAACTGAAGAATTGAAGCTTTTTACTCATTGATACTTATTTTAAATTCACTTTCGATAATTCAACTTTTTAAACCAAAACCCCCAATTCATTAGAAAATACTTGGATAAATATAAAAAAAACACTCTCTGTGGGATCGATCCTTACTTGTTACTATACTAATTCTTGAGTTAGTAGAATAGGAGTAAGGTTAATTTTGGATTGCTAAATGACAGCTCCCAACATGCTAGCACATGGGCATCACATGGGCTTAAGGAGGTTTGGTCTAATGACCAAATGACCCTTAGTCTTGCAAAACCTATAAATAAGAGGCTTGGTTGATCATTTGAAGGTTTAACAAAGTTGAGCTATTATATTGGGAGAGAGAGAAGCTAGTAAGAAACCAAGCAAACATGTGACGCCCCCTGTAATAAACCAATGTTTTTATATAATTAAATAAGAAATTTTACGGATAAATTTTATTTTATTTTTATCAAAGATAATATGTGAAAATACGTGCAAGATAAAGAATAAGCATATGTGTGATAAATATATAATTATTTATTTCACGAATGATTTTAAATAAATTTTTCAAGAAAGGAATTGTTAATTATTATAAATTATATTATTATAATAAATTAATTTTGTAGTAAAAAAAAATATTTTACTATTTATTTTTTTCATGAAAATATGATTAATATATTATTTAAATAATATATGAAATAATTTCTAGAATTATTATAATAATTATTTTATTATATGAATTAATCAAGATTAATTAAGTTAAGTATATTAACTTAATTAATAATAGGATATAAGGTAAAGTGTCATTATAGATCAAAACCCTAATTTTGGTCTATGTTATGAAATTTCATGGATTAATACAATAATTGTATATTGTATTTAAAAGGAAAGTGTATTTATGTTATATATAATGAGAATTTATTTTCTTAAGGAATTTGGATATTAAATATAATTATTAATTATATTTGTCTCCAAATATATGTAAGTATGTTAATACAAGATATGATTATGAATTATATATATAATTATGATAATTAACATAATTATATGAATATATGTTATGAATTAATTTATATCATTTTATTTAAATATTAACATAATAATTGATCATGTTATATTTAAATGAAAGTGGGTATTTATGTGATTAAGGAAATAATTTATAAATCTTAAATCTAATTTTCATGCTCTATGTAATTAGAAAACTAAGTATGTTTACAAAACCCTAATTTTTATTTTTTTTAGAAACTAACATTTTTATTTTAAACCTAATTATGAAATGCTAGAAATTAAAAATTTTTTACCTCAGGGTTAAACCCTAAGGGTCAAACCCTAAGGGTTAGACAAATGGCTAAAGTGCCATTAAATTTTCAAGCAAAATGACCTAAATGCCCTTTTTGAATTATTGAAGGTAACTTGCAAATCTTGCCAAATCTTGAGTTGGTAAACAACTAAGATACACCATGTGCCTAAAATATCAACATATCAGCCAAATACATCAACCATATACATTGTATCAATAATATATATATAGATTTAGAGAGAGAAAAGTCACTTTAATAGCTTATTTGTTCACTTATACTCAACATAGACCTTCTCTCTCTAACTCACAAAAATCAAAGGTAAATCAGTCCCTTAGCAAGTCCCCACTACCACCAATAGCAGATCAGAAGCGTAGAATCAAGATTAAGCAAAGAAAGGTATAAAATCTAATTTAAAAATTTGATCTTGGTTGCTATGATAAAAGTTATGTTTTTATGTTGTAATATGTTGTATGTTATGTAACTAAGTGATCTGGGTTGGTATTTGATAGATCCATAACATCTATAGGCTCGAATTTAAAGTTTTTTTAAAATCTGGAAAATGTTTAAAAGTTGTCTGACAACCGAATGTCAGATCACAAAGATCTTTGTCTGTGTATAGTTTTTGTGTTTTGAAAGTTTGTACTTGTAGTATGTCATGTGGTCTTTGATCTGGAACTCGAATCAGGGTCAGATCTAGTTTAGATTGTAAGATATTGATGGTCAAAGTCGGTTGACCGACCATGACCAAGCAAATCTGGGTAGCCCAGAACTTGCCCAGATCGGTCTGACAAGAAGTTTAAGGGCTTGGATCTGACAGTGTTTTGATTATTTGTTATGGTTTTTGCATCTAAGTTGTAATATGTTGTTTAGACTACATTCTCATGCCTTTAGATCATCTAATTGATAATCAGAAAGGAAGTAATGGTTGGTCAAACCAGGCAGAACGATCATGAAATCTGTTTTCTGGTTAACCCAGAAAATTGATAAACATGTCTTCTGACATGGTTTGACTGGACCGGATCTGTTGATTGTGATGTTGTTATTTGTGTTTTAGGTGTTATATTTGTACCTTGTCATGTTGTCTACAAACTGGAATCCATAAATCACTAAAACGTTATAAGGATTGCAACTTGTGGAAGCCCAAAACTAGCCAGTCGAACTGTTCTTCATTTCTGGGTAACCCAGAAAATGAAGAACAGCTCTGACAGATTGTTCAAGGCTTTATAACTTACTCGTTTGTTGTAATCTGACCCAGAACTTGATTGATACTTGCAGTATTACATAAATACTACAATATCGGATCAATAAATAGCCCAGAAACACATTGAACAATGAATTAAACTCGGTCAAACATGGTCACTCGAAACTGCATATGAATGTTCTTGAGGCTCAAGAACACTATAGGCTACGATTTCTGTCGCTAAAGGCTTTAGCGACAGATTTATTAATTTTAATTAATTTAATTTCCAAAAATTATTTAAAAATAGAAATAAATAGAAATTAATTATTAAAAATTTATAAAATTATTAAAAAAATTATTTTAAGTTATAAAAATTAACTTTTAATAATTTAAGATATATTTCATTAATAATTTAATTTATTTAAATATTAATGATATTAAATTTATTTAATAATTGTATTAAATAAATTACTTAAAAATGATTTTAATATTTTTTAAAAAAAATATTAAAGTATTAAAAAAAAATTTAAGTTATAATAAATGACTTTTAATATTTTGAGATAAATATCATTAATAATTTAATATTAATGATAATAAATTTATTTAATTATTATATTAAATAAATTAATTAAAAATGATTTTAATATTTAAAATCATTTAAAATAATATTAAAGTTTTAAAAAGTATTTTAAGTTATAATAAATAACTTATAATATTTGGATAAGAATTTCATTAATATTTTAATATTAATGATAATAAAGTTATTTAATAATTGTATTAAATAAATTATTTAAAAATGCTTTAAATGTTTTATAAATCATTTAAAGGTCAAATTAATGTAATAAAAATATTTTAAGTTATAATAAATAACTTTTAATATTTTGCATATGAATAACATTAATATTTTATTATTAATGATAATTATTTAAATGATTTTACTATCTTAAAAATCATTTAAAGGTAATATTAAGGTTTTAAAAATGTTTTCAGGTTATAATAAATAACTTTTAAAGTGTTGACATGAAGATCATTAATATTTTAAATTATTTAAATTATATTAATTGACAATTAAATCATTAAAAATGATATTAGTGTTTGAAAAATTATAATAAATGATTTTAATGTTTGAAAAAATATTATAAATGATAATTAAATTATCTAATATAATATTTAAGTTCTTGAACAAAGTTTCATTAAAAATAAATTCGTTAATTATCCGATAATGCAATTGGGATGCTGAAACGATACTGAACTCAAACCAAACTGACATAGTTTGACTAGATATACGTTCTTATGTGTTTTAATGACTGTTATGAATATGTGACAACGTGTTAAGCTGTATGATGATTGCAAATAAGCAGTATTATGTGATAAGTTGTATTATTCTAATTAAAAAAATAATTCTATTGGTGATAGAACTTCGTATTAAAGATAGAAGCCTAAGCTATACTACGTAGCAGTAAACAGCGACCAAGGCAAGTTCTCTAACCTTACTCAAATGTTATATTGATCAAGTATCTCTACTCCTCGCAGTTATTCTATGCGATGGATCCCAGTAAGTTAAAAGCATATTCATGAATAACTATTGTCAATTATTCATATCTGTAATGATATCCATGATTCACTTATGAACTTATTCTTATATTGTAGAATTTTATTCAATTCAGTTATTATTTATTAATATCTCATTATTGGCTGTTATCATACAAGTGTCCCCACTTGTATGAACTGTTGTACTCATAAAGAACTCTGGAACTAGAAATTCTTTGATATGACAAATCCTGTTACACACTATAAAATTTTGGTATGTGTTCATGATTTAAAGACTGTCTAAGCTATTTGACTCGGCTAGACATAGTTTGAATTTCATTGTTAGATAGTATTGGTTAGGATAAAGTCGTCCAACTGAATCATTTAGTTAGGACTCCAGACTGAGTATGAACAACCCTTAATGGGGAAATTGTTTATGTGCCAAAGGCGAACAGAGTGAATGAATTTATCATTCAAATAGATAGTATTGATCAATACAGGACATAACGGGGCTGATCACCCTACATGTCCGTAAGACCAGAGCGGTTTGCAGATGAATTTCTATTTAAACCTTTTTGAAAAAAAGAAAATAAAATAAAAGTTCATGGTCTATTGACCACTCAGCATTTATAGTCACTACGTCGTTTCAAAATTTTAAACGATTTGATATGTTATTAAGATATGTTTCGAAAGACTTCATAACTATTGATTCGTTGTAGAAGTATACCTCAAAGAAAATATTTATTTCTTCCAGCTAAAGTTTATTAACTGCTATTACTTGCTGAGCAATTAAATGCTCATTCTTGCTTTAAATTAAATGTTTTCAGCTAAGCGTGATCAACCAGAAGGCTCTGGCAAAAACAAGGGGAAAGGAAAGCTGCAAGAATAAGCTTTATGGTATCGTGTGTAATAGTTAGACTTTATTAAGATAATATTATTTATTATCCATCATGTAATGAATGTTTAAAGGTCGTGTACCTGGGATTAGACAACTCTGATATGTAAATTAAGTTTGTTATAATTATTCTGCTCAAAGAAATGATATCGTGTAGCACCAAGTTCGGGTTTCAAGTACCTGGATTTGGGGGCGTCACAGGTTGGTATCAGAGCTTTAGGTTAGAAACCATAGGTGGGGGATACCTTAGGCTATAACCTTAAGCTAGATAGAAGCGTTGAAAAATAAATAACTCAAATAGAGTTTAAAGGAGATGAATTAAGGAAATTCATCGTAAAATGAAATAAAAATAACTTATATAAACTATTATTTGTTATGTGTATATATTATGTACTAATCAAGATAATTTGTGTATAGATGTCAAGAAGGAAAAGATTAGAAGGCTCTCATGTCATAAAGAAGGAGCAAATCACTCCGCCTGAAAGCAACCCAGATGAAGTAATCATTTTGGAAAATATAGAACCAGAACCAGAAACGGTTTTATTGTAAGATAGTGATTCAGACACTGAAGTTGGAGCTGGCCAAGCATCAACAAAAGTGCAGAATCTAAAGAACAAGCTGTTATGTTTGGAAGGTTGTTGGCAGTGGAAAGGCTACTAAACAACCAGTTGCAAAAGGCATTAATCGAAACAATGGAAGAACAAGATAAGTTGAAGGTTCAAATTGAACAGATGGGAGCCAAATGCAGCAAATCGTGTGAAGCTCCAAGCCAGAAAGGGAAAAGAAAAATGAATGACCGTGATTTAGGAAATTCTGATTTTAATCAAGGGAACTTCAAGAAAATAGGAACGTGTGTGAACTGTAATCGGAAACATGAAGGCATATGTATGAAAGGACAGAATGTATGCTATAATTGCGGACGTGAAGGACATATCTCATCTCATTGCCCTGATCCGAAGCAATGCGTATGTTTTGTCTGTGGATTGGTAGGTCATCAGGCAAAGACTTGTCCAGGATCTAAGGAAGGTGTAGGAAATGAATAGGATAAGTAAAATAGGATTATATATAGTATGTATAGGAGTGAAATGTATTACTTTTGCATAAGTATTATGATGAATCCCGACTTTTGTTGTCATTAAGGGATAGTAGCTGACTATGACAGTCTGTATTGTGGAATGAAAAGTACTATGTACTGTTTAAATATTAATATAAATGTTATGATATTATTATATGTCAAGTTAGTATGTTGATTAAATGTCAATTTGTTAATTCGGCAAGCTGAAATTGGGAATCCAGCAAGCTGAACTGGTCTAAAATTTAGAATATTATATTCTATCTTTTATGATACCATTAATAATGGTATATGAATGATAAGGTAATAACTTTAAAATTTTGTTTAACCAGATAATGCCGCCAAGAAGAGAACCACGAACCCGAAGGGTGGAAGACTTTGTTAACAATGCAGGAGGTCAAGAAAATCCTATGCAGGATTTTGTGAATATATTAGCTGAGGCTATGCAAAATCGAGCACCAGCCGCAGGAAATCCTCCAGGGAATCAATTGGTGAACTTCAAAGATTTCAAGGCAGTAGGACCGCCTGAATTCAAAGGAACGACCGACCCTATAGAAGCCCAAACTTGGGTAAAGGAAATAGAAAAAGCGTTTGTTATTGCTAGGGTAGCGGAGGAGTAAAAGACAGCTTTTGCTACCTATATGTTAAAAAGGGAAGCGAACTTCTGGTGGGAGGCTAACCAAACTCGAGCAGGAGCAGAAGTGGTAACATGGACAAGGTTCAAAGAACTGTTCAACGAGAATTACTTCTCGTCCAGTATGCAGGACAGGATGGAGGTTAAATTTCTAGAATTGAAACAAGAACATATGACCGTATCAGAATACGCCGCCAAGTTTAACGAATTAGCTAGGTTCGCTTCACAACAAGTGAACACTGAGGCAAGAAAGGCACGAAGGTTCTAACATGGTCTAAAGCCCTGGATCTACAACAAGGTTGCAGTGCTGCAGATTAACTCATTTGGAACGCTACTGGAAAAGGCTATTATTGCTGAAGGAGCAAGTGCAAGTGGAAAAAGAAAGTGGACAAATTTGGGAAATACTGGAAATAGTCAAGAAGGAATAAGGAAGAAGGTGGAACCATGTGAAAATTGTGGGAAGAGTCACTCAGGTGAGTGTCTCAAAGGAAAGTTTGTGTGCTACAAGTGCGGGCAGGAGGGACACATCTCTCCTAATTGTCCCAATTCAAGGAAGAATAGTGGTTGTTTCATCTGCGGATCAACTGATCATATGGCAAGGGATTGTCCAAAAAGGAATGCCGATGGGGGAAACGTGAATGCCGGGAAAAGCAGCGGAAAGCTGGCTATCACGTATCCAACTCCGACAAACAAGCAAACTGCGAGGACCTTCAATATGACGGTTCAAGATACGGTAGCAGCCGGGGATGGAATTCCAGGTATTATTCGAATACATTTTAATTTCATATATATGATTTGCTTATAAATAATAAATCAATTTATTAAGAACTTTTGAAGGAGGAATTTGAGTTCTTTTAGAAATCAAATTTCCGTTTAATCAGATAGACAAGCTTTATGCTCAATAGTTAAAGATCAGTTCGATCGAATCAGATCAAGATCTACTTGCAATGAATATGTATATTATTTATCCTTGTGTGTATAAGTTTTGAAACGGTGATTCTGGGGACGGAATCCTTATAAGGGAGGGTGAATGTAATAACCCAATGTTTTTATATAATTAAATAAGAAATTTTACGGATAAATTTTATTTTTTTTATCAAAGATAATATGTGAAAATACGTGCAAGGTAAAGAATAAGCATATGTGTGATAAATATATAATTATTTATTTCACGAATGATTTTAAATAAATTTTTCAAGAAAGGAATTGTTAATTATTATAAATTATATTATTATAATAAATTAATTTTGTAGTAAAAAAAATATTTTACTATTTATTTTTTTCATGAAAATATGATTAATATATTATTTAAATAATATATGAAATAATTTCTAGAATTATTATAATAATTATTTTATTATATGAATTAATCAAGATTAATTAAGTTAAGTATATTAACTTAATTAATAATAGGATATAAGGTAAAGTGTCATTATAGATCAAAACCCTAATTTTGGTCTATGTTATGAAATTTCATGGATTAATACAATAATTGTATAATTGTATTTAAAAGGAAAGTGTATTTATGTTATATATAATGAGAATTTATTTTCTTAAGGAATTTGGATATTAAATATAATTATTAATTATATTTGTCTCCAAATATATGTAAGTATGTTAATACAATATATGATTATGAATTATATATATAATTATGATAATTAACATAATTATATGAATATATGTTATGAATTAATTTATATCATTTTATTTAAATATTAACATAATAATTGATCATGTTATATTTAAATGAAAGTGGGTATTTATGTGATTAAGGAAATAATTTATAAATCTTAAATCTAATTTTCATGCTCTATGTAATTAGGAAACTAAGTATGTTTACAAAACCCTAATTTTTATTTTTTTTAGAAACTAACATTTTTATTTTAAACCTAATTATGAAATGCTAGAAATTAAATTTTTTTTACCTTAGGGTTAAACCCTAAGGGTCAAACCCTAAGGGTTAAACAAATGGCTAAAGTGCCATTAAATTTTCAAGCAAAATGACCTAAATGCCCTTTTTGAATTATTGAAAGTAACTTGCAAATCTTGCCAAATCTTGAGTTGGTAAACAACTAAGATACACCATGTGCCTAAAATATCAATATATCAGCCATATACATCAACCATATACATTGCATCAATAATATATATAGATTTAGAGAGAGAAAAGTCACTTTAATAGCTTATTTATTCACTTATACTCAACATAGACCTTCTCTCTCTCTAACTCACGAAAATCAAAGGTAAATCAGTCCCTTAGCAAGTCCCCACTACCACCAATAGCAGATCAGAAGCCTAGAATCAAGATTAAGCAAAGAAAGGTATAAAATCTAATTTAAAAATTTGATCTTGGTTGCTATGATAAAAGTTATGTTTTTATGTTGTAATATGTTGTATGTTATGTAACTAAGTGATCTGGGTTGGTATTTGATAGATCCATAACATCTATAGGCTCGAATTTAAAGTTTTTTTAAAATCTGGAAAATGTTTAAAAGTTGTCTGACAATCGAATGTCAGACCACAAAGATCTTTGTCTGTGTATAGTTTTTGTGTTTTGAAAGTTTGTACTTGTAGTATGTCATGTGGTCTTTGATCTGGAACTCGAATCAGGGTCAGATCTAGTTTAGATTGTAAGATATTGATGGTCAAAGTCGGTTGACCGACCATGACCAAGCAAATCTGGGTAGCCCAGAACTTGCCCAGATCGGTCTGACAAGAAGTTTAAGGGCTTGGATCTGACAGTGTTTTGATTATTTGTTATGGTTTTTGCATCTAAGTTGTAATATGTTGTTTAGACTACATTCTCATGCCTTTAGATCATCTAATTGATAATCAGAAAGGAAGTAATGGTTGGTCAAACCAGGCAGAACGATCATGAAATCTGTTTTCTGGTTAACCCAGAAAATTGATAAACATGTCTTCTGACATGGTTTGACTGGACCGGATCTGTTGATTGTGATGTTGTTATATGTGTTTTAGGTGTTATATTTGTACCTTGTCATGTTGTCTACAAACTGGAATCCATAAATCACTAAAACGTTATAAGGATTGCAACTTGTGGAAGCCCAAAACTAGCCAGTCGAACTGTTCTTCATTTCTGGGTAACCCAGAAAATGAAGAACAGCTCTGACAGATTGTTCAAAGCTTTATAACTTACTCGTTTGTTGTAATCTGACCCAGAACTTGATTGATACTTGCAGTATTACATAAATACTACAATATCGGATCAATAAATAGCCCATAAACACATTGAACAATGAATTAAACTTGGTCAAACATGGTCACTCGAAACTGCATATGAATGTTCTTGAGGCTCAAGAACACTATAGGCGACGGTTTCTGTCGCTAAAGGCTTTAGCGACAGATTTATTAATTTTAATTAATTTAATTTTCAAAAATTATTTAAAAATAGAAATAACTAGAAATTAATTATTAAAAATTCATAAAATTATTTAAAAAATTATTTTAAGTTATAAAAATTAACTTTTAATAATTTAAGATATATTTCATTAATAATTTAATTTATTTAAATATTAATGATATTAAATTTATTTAATAATTGTATTAAAGTAAATTACTTAAAAATGATTTTAATATTTTTTTAAAAAAATATTAAAGTATTAAAAAAAAAATTTAAGTTATAATAAATGACTTTTAATATTTTGAGATAAATATCATTAATAATTTAATATTAATGATAATAAATTTATTTAATTATTATATTAAATAAATTAATTAAAAATGATTTATATTAAATCATTTAAAAATGATATTAAAGTTTTAAAAAGTATTTTAAGTTATAATAAATAACTTATAATATTTGGAAAAGAATTTCATTAATATTTTAATATTAATGATAATAAAGTTATTTAATAATTGTATTAAATAAATTATTTAAAAATGCTTTAAATGTTTTATAAATCATTTAAAGGTCAAATTAATGTAATAAAAATATTTTAAGTTATAATAAATAACTTTTAATATTTTCATATGAATAACATTAATATTTTATTATTAATGATAATTATTTAAATGATTTTACTATCTTAAAAATCATTTAAAGGAAATATTAAGGTTTTAAAAATGTTTTCAGGTTATAATAAATAACTTTTAAAGTGTTGACATGAAGATCATTAATATTTTAAATTATTTAAATTATATTAATTGACAATTAAATCATTAAAAATGATATTAGTGTTTGAAAAATTATAATAAATGATTTTAATGTTTGAAAAAATATTATAAATGATAATTAAATTATCTAATATAATATTTAAGTTCTTGAACAAAGTTTCATTAAAAATAAATTCGTTAATTATCCAATAATGCAATTGGGATGCTGAAACGATACTGAACTCAAACCAAACCGACATAGTTTGACTAGATATACGTTCTTATGTGTTTTAATGACTGTTATGAATATGTGACAACGTGTTAAGCTGTATGATGATTGCAAATAAGCAGTATTATGTGATAAGTTGTATTATTCTAATTAAAAAAATAATTCTATTGGTGATAGGACTTCGTATTAAAGATAGAAGCCTAAGCTATACTACGTAGCAGTAAACAGCGACCAAGGCAAGTTCTCTAACCTTACTCAAATGTTATATTGATCAAGTATCTCTACTCCTCGCAGTTATTCTATGCGATGGATCCCAGTAAGTTAAAAGCATATTCATGAATAATTATTGTCAATTATTCATATCTGTAATGATATCCATGATTCACTTATGAACTTATTCTTATATTGTGGAATTTTATTCAATTCAGTTATTATTTATTAATATCTCATTATTGGCTGTTATCATACAAGTGTCCCCACTTGTATGAACTGTTGTACTCATAAAGAACTCTGGAACTAGAAATTCTTTGATATGACAAATCCTGTTACACACTATAAAATTTTGGTATGCGTTCATGATTTAAAGACTGTCTAAGCTATTTGACTCGGCTAGACATAGTTTGAATTTCATTGTTAGATAGTATTGGTTAGGATAAAGTCGTCCAACTGAATTATTTAGTTAGGACTCCAGACTGAGTATGAGCAACCCTTAATGGGGAAATTGTTTATGTGCCAAAGGCGAACAGAGTGAATGAATTTATCATTCAAATAGATAGTATTGATCAATACAGGACATAACGAGGCTGATCACCCTACATGTCCGTAAGACCAGAGCGGTTTGCAGATGAATTTCTGTTTAAACCTTTTCGAAAAAAATAAAATAAAATAAAAGTTCATGGTCTATTGACCACTCAGCATTTATAGTCACTACGTCGTTTCAAAATTTTAAACGATTTGATATGTTATTAAGATATGTTTCGAAAGACTTCACAACTATTGATTCGTTGTAGAAGTATACCTCAAAGAAAATATTTATTTCTTCCAGCTAAAGTTTATTAACTGCTATTACTTGCTGAGCAATTAAATGCTCATTCTTGCTTTAAATTAAATGTTTTCAGCTAAGCGTGATCAACCAGAAGGCTCTGGCAAAAACAAGGGGAAAGGAAAGCTGCAAGAATAAGCTTTATGGTATCGTGTGTAATAGTTAGACTTTATTAAGATAATATTATTTATTATCCATCATGTAATGAATGTTTAAAGGTCGTGTACCTGGGATTAGACAACTCTGATATGTAAATTAAGTTTGTTATAATTATTCCGCTCAAAGAAATGATATCGTGTAGCACCAAGTTCGGGTTTCAAGTACCTGGATTTGGGGGCGTCACACCCCCAAACTCGGGTCTCAAACACCCAGATTCGGTCATCACCTTCTAATACAAATATCCACCTCTAAACAACATACAATAACTAAATGCAGAATAAAATAAACGTATGTTGTTCATTCAAAAGGTGTTACTAGTCCCTAAGATTCGATAACCTTAATACAACCTTACAAATATACCCTAGAATAACCATTAGGGTTCAAATTATATTAACAGTAATTTAACTAAGCATAAAGTAAAGTCTGCTCCTTGCAAATTATTCCTACATCTTTCCTTTACCCTTGTCCTTCCCTGAAGTCTCGGGCTTAACTGCAATAGAAGTCATGATATAGCAAGAATGAGCAACAAGTTTGCTCAGCAAGTTTAAATACAACAATAAAGGATATATCATGATGAACGAAATATATCTGACAAGAAATTCAACAATATGAATATAAGAAGCAAGGATAATAATTTATTTTAGAATAATCGATAGTCAAATAGACTTTGAAATATAAATCTCCAATGGAATCAATAGCTGATTGACCCTTTGGTTACTGGCTACAGAATATGTACTTGAGGGGATCAGCCTCGCGCAAGCCATGTATATGCATAACATTCAACTCTGCTGTTTGTATCTTATATTAGATACCTGGGTTACTCCCCTATAATATAAGGGGTGTTCTCTTCAGTCTAAGAATCCCTACCATCAATTGGCCTGGATAGCTTTTATAAAAAGTCCATGCAATTGTCTGACCGAACAAAGGCTCAGACTCTATCTGAAGCAGTTCATGAATTATAGAACTTTAAATAATATATAAGTCCAAGACTGTACGAACTCAAGTGCACCAAGTGCGAATATCAATAAAATCGATGTTAAATAATTGTAAAGAAATTAAACCACTTAAAGCATACTTGGAAATAAGGTCCAAGCGTCAATAAACAACTTGCAACACAATAATAACCTGCTCACTACAATATGAGAAGGATAGGAAACTTGCACAATAAAGAGTGGAGTTCAGAAACTTGCACAATATTCAAAGTTGTGTAAGATAGGGAACTTGCATTCATTATAACAATCAAAATAAAGTTAGGAAACTTGCACATTATACGAGTTTGTGTAAGTTAGGGAACTTGCCTGATTGCTCAGCTACAAATAGTATAGTTTTAATTAGATTGCGTTGAAACGATCTAACATTAACAAGTCGGTCTCTCAATTAGCATTATGTAGACTAGTATGAGTTCACACTTACAAGAATCTAATCCTCAGATAGGTCTATCACATAGTTCACGTAAGTCAATTTACTATGACTGAGTCCATATACATCTAATCCTATCTTAGATTAATAACTTTAGAATATCTAGTCTCTACGCATCAACATAGGCTTGAACACATAGCACTTCAATTTAAGCATGCAATACAGTTTAAGATACACATATTGCAAGGTTCTATCCATAATTCAAAGTTATATGGTTTTCATGTCTGTGACCTTAAGCTAATCAAGTTCATGATACAAGGGTCAGCTACTAAAGTTATATTACCACATAACGAGGCTAAATAATACTAAGTAGTCATGCTTGTGCCTATACTACACATGTATACTTTAACCAGATAGTTTATACTTTAGAAATTCATTTTCTTGAATATGTGTGCATAGGTGAAATCCATGTTTAACCAAGTGATGCTCATGTCAACATTTGTATAGGCATAATCAATCCTAATATTCATGCTTGCATGCTCAGAACGTAACTCACACAGTGATCGATGATGTTAGCTTTCAAATTCTAAGTTTTCATCGAAAATTACACTAAGTCAACTTAGTACATGCAAGGCATCTAGAAATCATAACTCACATGCATTTGAAACACATATCTAAGCCACATATACATACTTAAAAGTCAGAACTTAAACGACACAAGTTTTGTCAAGTTCACTTCAAAGTTCTTAAGTTTTTCTTTGAAAACCTCTTATTCTTCAATCATGTATGCTAGTGTGTTCAACACTTTAGACTTGCATTTCATATCTATTTAGACCATACGATTATGCTCACAAGGTCAGAATACACACATGATACACATATGTCAAAGTTCATATCGAAAACTATAAGTTTATTTTAAAACCTATGTTTTCCTTCCATGATATATACTAACATGGTCACAATCATGCATGTTGTATCAAGAAACATATACCATGAGTTAATACCAGTTTTCATGCTTGTCCAAAATGGTACCAACAAGTTAGCTTGAGCAGATTTGTAACTAGAAAACAAAAACCAGGTTCATGGGCCTGGCGCAGCTGCGCTGCGCCACAGTATAAAACTGGCGCAGCTGCTCCACTGCTCGGCCAGACATGAAGCAGCTTCCTGCTTGGCAGTTACAAACCCAACTCAAAATTTACTTACAAAATTCATTCCAGCCATGCTATAACACAGTTCTAATATACATGTGAACTTATATACTACTTAACAATCATATTCCAATCAATTAACATCTAGCTCACATAATCAAGAAGTTGACATTGAAGGACAAGAATGTAAGAAATTCAAGAATGATGAACACAATGAGTTATACCTCTTAACTGAAATTGCTGCTATAATACTCTTCTTTCAATCTCAGAATGCTTATCACAGATATATATATATACTTGCTCTCAACTCTAACTTAAGGAAAAATCTCAGCAATGTTAATAAGAAGGAGGAGAGCTCATTTATAGGCAAAAGAATAACCAGACAATGCAATAATCTTCCAAATCAAACCAATGGATTGCAAGATTGTATAATGGTTAAGTAATAGTGGTTGAGAGTTGGTGAATTCATCATGAATCCCACTCCCCTTATAATCATTAGCTAGATTATTGCTGAGTTTGATGCACATAAGAGTAGACTAGCCTTGTGGTATGCACAAGGCTATCCTATGCCAATTGCTTGGTACAGATTCACAAGTAAGCTTGAGTATGAATAAACAAATATTTTTACGTTCGTTAACTAGACAGGCACTTGAAGTTGCCACCAATTAAATGTAAACACGTTTAATGTATGAGTGTTGATCAACATAGAGTACTACAAGCTGATCACCTGGATGTGCTCGTAAGCTATATTGAACTTACTGCCTCAGTGTCAAGTTGCTCTTTTCATGAATGAAAACTTAATGAATGTTCATGGTCGTTGACCAGCTCAGATTCCTAAGAGGCTATAAGTCCTTGGGAATGGTTTTAAAGGAATCAAAATGCTATTTTGATTATTCGTAAGTACTTCATAACTATTGTACATTTATTGAAGATGAAGTCATATGATTCTTGATTTTGTGGTTTCAAAACATAATGTTGAACTTGCTGAGCTAGTTATGCTCATTCTTGCTTAAAATTATATGATTTCAGCTAAGAGTAAAAGGATCGAAGGATCCGGTAAGGACAAGGGCAAGTCCAGGATGGATAAATAGATTATCCTTGTAATAGCATAGTATTAGTATTGTAATTACTAATATTATGAAACAGAACAAATGTAATGGTTACAAACAACCTGGGAAGGGATTAATATTATGTAATATTTAGCAAACTTATGCATGTTGTTGAAGTCTTCAATTGAATGTATGAGTAGATAGTAGCACCGTGTAGCACCATGTAGCACCATGTCTTGGGTTTGAAGGTACCCGGATTTAGGGGTGTTACAGGTTGATATCAAAGCTGTAGGTTATAAAACTTAAGGGGGGGGGGGGGGGAGACCTTAGGCTATAACCTTGTGAAGAGAAGTAGAAGTTAGAAGTAAATAAACTCGGGTAGAGTTTCAAAGAAGAAAGTAACCTTAAACATATTAAATGTGATATGTGTTTATAATATTTTGATTGTATACTAAACAAGTTAATGTGTCTTATTGTAGATATCAGGAGTTATGGATATGTATAATGAAATACATGAAGTTAGTGAAGAATCTGTTAACTTGGTGGAGATAGTACCGATGCCAGTAGGAGAGGTACCGATAGTGTACTTAGAAGGGACTGATCCGGAGGAGGAGGATCCATCTGAATACTCTAATAACTTTAACTTTTTGTCATTGTTTGACGGTATGTCCGAGGAGGAGGTGGAGACAGTGCAGATTAATCTGGTACTGCCTATTGAGGAGGAGGAGGAGGAGGAGGAGGTGACACCGGCGGAGTCCATAAAGGCTTTGTTCATGGCAGTGTTAGACTAGAACATCCAGCTTAGCAAGGAGGTTTGTGATCTTTGGGAGGAAGTTCATGACATCCAGGAAGAGAAGGGGGATGTAGACACTCGAAATTTCTCTTCCTTTATACTAAAATTGCAGAAGGGCAAAAGAGTAATTTTATTTTAGAGATAACCCCGAGGTAGGGAAAGAGTATCAGGTCATCCCAGAGACAACCCTGTGAATGATTCAAAGGACCAATGACGTCTGAACATGTCGCGAACTGAACGAGGATCGCCAAGCTTAGACAATGTCCGTCGAAAACCACCTCAGTAAACCTCGAACTGCGTGCCATCAAAGATAAACTAGCTAGCTATAGTCTGGAATCGAAAGATATATCTCAACTACCAGCATCATCTTCCCGGACCCCTATTTAGTTAGACTCGATCTTATTCAGCCGCATTCAGCAAAGACTCTACGAAAGTTCGGTCTGCGAAAGTTGACTTTCTCCGAACCGGGACCGAAGGAACACATTTCAAGATGGCAGGACCTGCGGGGCCCAACCTTATCTATACATACGGCTAGCCGCATGTATGTATGCGGTTGGATCTGGCAGATTAAAAGAGTAATATCAGCTCGTTTAGAAAGAAAAAAAAGAGTTTTAGAGAGAGAAAATCATTTCTAGAGAGAGAACCCCTCGGGTTGGACTTGTATACACCAACTTTGAGCCATTTTATCTTGTTTAGCATCTACTTGGAGTCCTGAGAGTATTCTAAGTTGATCTCGGGTGATGAAACGCTTGTTCACACGTCCCCTAAGGTGAAAAAATGCTCTTTTTAGCTACGTTCTTTGTAACTTTTGTTCAATATACTAGATTGATGTTATATATTGTTTAAATCTAGTTAAACTTGTTGTTTTCTAAGCATATTGTGTAATAGTTGATAGATATTGTGTTTCTATCGGTTATATTGTGCATATCGCTTTCTAAATCAAGTTTGGAGGCTAGATCTACCTAGATCTAAGCCGAATCTAGCCTTTTGAGTGCTTATTAAGCATAAAGCTTTAACTCGTATGCTAGATTGGTTTAGATCCATGGTAGATCTACGCATTTATTGCTTTTAAACGGTCCCGGTTACCCCATATATCCCTAGATTTGTATCTAGAGGCGAAAGGGGGTCCGAAATGGCTTGAAATGGTGATTTCAACCGATGAAATCATCTAATATCAAAGCCTAGGACATTGTATATATTTAGTCCCGTATAAATAATGTGAGCCTAGGAATCCTGGTGTTGAGATCCCCGATTGGATCTCGACTTGATTCCCACGATGGACCGATTTTTATGATGTAATGTTTAAATAATGCAAATATCATTGTATATGTAATATTTGGATCTTGAAGACGAGATTGAGGGGTTAGTCTAGAAAAGTCAGATTCAAGATCCTGTGATAATGAAATATTTAATTGTGGGTGCTCGGTTTCATCGAGATGGCTTACATGCCCGATGATGATCCGACCCTTTTTGGCAGCTTTTGACATGCATATCATCAAAATGATTTCTAATAAAACCACAAAGAGCTTTAAATGACAATAAAGCGGTTGGGGATAGACATTAGATCATAAATAGAAGTATCAAAGGACCTCGATTCCTATTTAATGAAGGATTTAAAAACTTTGTTTTCAAAACATCATTGATATATATTGTGTTCTAAAAATGAACTTTTATATAAATCAAATCCTTTGTGCATATAGTTAAAGAGGTACAACACTACTTTCGTAATAATTACATATACTAAAAAAATCAATAATGGAAGTATCAAAGGTCCTTGATTACCATTCGGGCGAAGGATTTGAAAACCTTGTGTTTTCCCAAAATATCATATGAAATGTATATTTTGTCTAAAAATGAACTTTTGCTAAATCAAACCCTTCGTACATAGGATGCAAAAAAGGAACGGCACTACTTCCAAATAACTCACGATGAAGCTTAGAAAAAAATCTTTTCAAATAAAAAACACACACACACACACACACACACTTTATGTATAGGAAATTAATAAGATGTGGTACCGTGTTTTTCATAGGAGTCAGGGAGTGCCTAACACATTCCCCCCGCTTAACCTAGCCCCCAAATTTCACGAATCTCGAGCTCCAAACCAATCTTTTAGAGTCACATATTGGACCATATTGCGAAAACTATTAAAACTCGGATGAGTTGGTACATGCATTTAAACCGTACCAACTGGTGGCTCTGTCTCATTCGATCCAATCATAAAATAATAAAATCAATCTTTTTAAAGTCGTCAACACTTATGTCGGTACCGCTTTCCTAAAACTTCACCCATTCAATAAAATCCAAAGACCTAGCTAATGAAAAAGGGTAAAACAAACAAACGCAAACTTAGGAAAGACGGAAATTTCGCGTTCAAAAAAGTATGAATTTTTCCCGACGTCGACAAAGGACATGGAGGTCTTCTGGGAAGTCGAGCACGTCGAGAAAGTGCTGGCTAGGGATAAGGTCCAGGATCTTAAACTTGAGGTCCAGGAACTGAAGGCTGAGCTTCTGAACAAGAAGAAAAAGATAAGTAGAATGTCCTATATACATAGGAGTTCGCATAAGGATTATCAGCATCAGATTGCTGAGTATCCTGTGGAAGAGGGATAGACTAGGCAAACTATTAGTCAGGATATAGTGGCCATTAGGCCGATGAGGATTACGCCAATGCCGTTAGGCAGATGTAGTCCAGATAGTTTAGCTATGTAAATATTGTGTAGCTAGTAGGGATGTAAAACCCTCTTTTGTATAAACAAAGGGTAGTCTTTTGTAAATCTTAATTTTTGGAAAGTAATTGCGGGATAGTGTTGTAAATGGCTAATGCCATGTAATGAAGAACGGTTATATTATTATACTACAAGAAGAAGCATATTAATATAAGAAGTTTATTGAAATGCTTGGCAATGTGTTTGAGTTATTATTTATTGCTAATAATAACCGACTGACGAAATAAATAATAATGAGACTGTTTTCGCATTAACAGAAAATGCCGCCAAGAAGACGACAAAGAAACTAAGAAGCAAAGCCTCGTAATAAGGAAGAGCATGGGAATCAAAATAACCCGATGCGAGAATTTGTGAACCTATTAACTACGTCTTTTAATATGACAAGAGAGAACGTACAAACTAATCCTAGGGTAGGTCGTGGGACTACCTTTAAGAAGTTTAAGATTATAGGTCCGCCTGAGTTCTATGGAACTACAGATCCTATCGCTGCCCAGGTTTTGGTAAAAGAAATTGAGAAGGCATTTGTAATAGCAAATGTCGGTGAGGCGCAAAAGACTTCTTTTGTGACTTACAGGATGAAGGGCGAGGCCAACTACTGGTGGGAGGCAAACTAGGGTAGGGTCGGAACAGAAGTTGTTACGTGGAAGCAGTTCAAGGAGTTATTCTTCGAGAACTACTTCCCCACGAGCATGCAGGGGAGGATGGAGATTCAGTTCTTAGAACTGAAGCAGGAGGACATGACAGTTCCTTAATACGCAGCCAGGTTCAATGAGCTGGCGAGATTTGCTCCACATCAGGTGGACACTAAGTTACAGAAGGCTAGGAGGTTTGAGCAGGTATTAAAACCCTGGCTCTTTAGCCAGATATTGGTATTCCAAAGTGTTACTTTTGGAGTCATGTTAGAGAAGGCGGTAATAGCCGAGGGTGGTAGTGAGGCTTTGAACCAATACCACAAAGAGAAAAAGAATAAGAATAAGACTAACGTGTCAGTCAAAATAGAGGGACCCAGTGTAAGTAGTCAGAAGAGGAAGGGTTTTAACTCCAGGAATACCGTAGTAAAGCAGGAGGGTCCTAAGAGGAGGATAGAGGCATGTAAGAATTACGAGAAGACTCATCTAGGAGTCTGTCTCAAGGGAAAAGCGGTGTGTTATAACTGTGGGCAGAAAGGGCACATTTCACCTAACTGTCCCAGTCCTAAAAAGAATCATGGGTGTTTTATGTGTGGATCTACGAACCACATGGCAAGGAACTGTCCGAAGAGGGGTCTAATAGTGGGAAAAGAGCTAGCGGTGGTAAGCTAGTGATTGGTGGTGCAGAACCATAGGGAAGACCGACTGCCCGCACTTTTAATATGACAGTCCAGAATGCGGTTGCATCAAGGGATGTTGTAGCAGCTATTATCCCGGTCAATGATATAAATGCGTATGTAATATTTGATTCGGGTGCTACTTGATCCTTTATAGCATGTGGATTTTCTAAACGGTTAGGATTACTCCCTGAAAGACTTGTAATACCTTTGAATATTAAGGTAGAAAACGAAGAAATAATTCCTGTTGATTATGTCTAATAGGAGTTGTTGTGTAGATATAAGAGGTAACAAGTTATCAGTAGATCTGATACCGATAAAGTTGGGAGAATTCGATGTAATTCTAGGGATGGACTGGTTGTTTAACCATGGGGCGATTATCTATTGCCAAAATAAAAGTGTGAACCTTCGAATTTCTAAGAACAAGGTAATGTTGTACGGTAAGTAAATCACCGGGACGCTCTTGTTGTCTAATCATGACACATGCTATAAAATTGTTAAGGAAAGGATGCGTGGGTTACCTGTGCCATGTTGTTGATACCCAATAATTGGGAGCAATATTGGAACAGATACCTATAGTCAATGAATATGCGAATGTATTTCCGAACGATTTGCCAAGTCTTCCACCCGATAGGGAGACCGAATTCGTTATAGATGTTGTGCCAAGGATGGCACCAGTTTTAAAGGCACCGTATCGTATGGCGACAGTAGAATTGAAGGAGATGATGATTCAGTTGCAATAGCTGTTGGATAAAAAGTACATTCAATCGAGTGTTTCTTCATGGGGAGCACCGGTATTGTTTATAAAGAAAAAGGACGGATCGTTGAGGCTTTGTATCGACTACCGAGAGTTGAACAAACTAACAATAAAGAATAGGTACCCATTGCCTAGGATTGATGATCTCTTTGATTAGTTGAAAGAGGAAAAATATTTTTCTAAGATAGGTTTACAGACAGGGTATCACCAGTTGAAGGTTAGAGAGGAGGATGTACCTAAGACATCATTCAGGACTCGTTATGGTCATTACGAGTTCTTGGTGATGTCGTTCGGGTTAATGAATGCGCCAGCCGCATTCATGGATATGATGAACAGAGTGTTCAAACAATATTTGGACAAGTTCGTTGTAGTGTTCAATTAATGATATTCTAATTTATTCTAAAATGAAAGAAAATCACGCTGAACATTTAAGATTAGTGTTGGAAGCACTACGAAAGGAGAAGTTGTATGCGAAATTCACTAAGTGTGAATTCTGGTTAGAGAGTGCAATTTTTGGGGCACGTCATCGATAACGAAGGGATTTCAGTAGATCCAGCAAAGGTTGAAACAGTTATTAATTAGGAACAACCAAAAACACCGACTGAGGTGCGGAGTTTCCTAGGGTTAGCGGGTTACTATCGGAGGTTCATTCAGGACTTCTCGAAGATAGCTACTCTTTTTACAAATTTGACAAGGAAGACCATGAAGTACGTGTGGACAAAGAAGTGTGAAGACAACTTTTAAGAGCAGAAGAAGAGGTTAAGTTAAGCACCTGTATTGTCTTTACCAGATGATACTGGGGAATTTCATAATTTATAGTGATGCATCGCATAAAAAACTGGGTTACGTGCTCATACAGTATGACAAGGTCATTGCGTATGCATCTAGGCAGTTAAAGGAGTATGAAAAAAGTTATCCTACTTATGACCTTGAACTTGCAACAGTGGTTTTCGCCTAAAAAATTTAGAGGCATTACCTATACGGGGAGAAATGTGAGATATACACAGACCATAAAAGTCTGAAGTATATCTTCACACAGAAGGAGTTGAATATGAGACAGCGAAGATGATTGGAATTGATAAAGGATTACAATTGCAAAATCCTGTATCACCAGGGAAGGCGAACATGGTGGCCGACACTTTAAGTAGAAGGAGTCGGGAGAAAATGTCGATGTTAACAACTTAAGATTAGTTGGTAACAGAGATGGCAAGGATGGAGATAGAAGTAAGATGTCCAAGTGAGGAAGGGGAGAATCTGTTTGCAATGGAGGTTTAACCTACAATAGTGGAAAAGGTGAATGAAGTGCAACTCAGAGCTGATGAGTTTGAGTAGATGAAGAAGAAGATTGCAGATGATACAGAGGATACGTATAATCTTCACAACGAAGGGTTATTAAGATTTCAAGGACAAATTTGGGTTCCGTATGCTACGGAGTTGAAGGAAGAGATAATAGACGAAGCATATAACTCGAGGTACTCGATTCATGCTGTTAGTACCAAGATGTATCAAGACTTTTGACATAATTTTTGGTAGACAAATATGAAGAGAGAGATAGCAGAGCCCGTGATTTACTACAATCATTGGAGATTCCGGAATGGAAGTGGGAGCATATCACGATGAACTTTGTGGTAGGACTTCTGACTATGCAGAAAGGGTACGACGCTATTTGGGTAATAGTGGATCATTTGACGAAGTCAGCTCATTTCTTACCGATAAGGGTCAAGTATAACTTAGACCAATTAGCTAAGCTTTATATCAAGGAGATCGTTTCAAGACATGGAGTGCCAGTTTCGATAGTGTCAGATCGCGACCCGCGATTCACATCAAATTTTTGGAAAAGTTTGCAACAGCAGATGGGAACGCAGCTGAGGTTGAGCACGATGTATCATCCACAGAAAGATGGACAAAGTGAGAGGATAATTCAAACGCTAGAAGATATGTTAAGGTCTTGCGTTATGGATTTTAACGGAAGTTGGGATGATCATCTACCATTAGTAGAGTTTGCCTGCAACAACAGTGTTGCGCCGTTTACGTGTTAACAAAAACAGGCTCAAAACACGTGCAAGTGTACACGGTTGACAAGTAATAATTCAATAAGTCGAGATCATTCCCACGGAGAAAAGAGTCAGACTTACACTATCATGCAACAGTCCTATGGTTATCTTTGTCTGCTCAAACGGTTGTCACAGTGTTCATTAATTAACTATACTGAATTTAAACTAGACTTAACTAATTAATATGCAAGAGGTTCAAATTAGAGGAATATGGGATCCTAATTTCATCTATTGCGTCATCTAGGTTAACAACACCTCATGTCAAGTATGAATAATCACATAGAAATGCTAGCCGGGAGCACGAATGTGAGACAGTGCTATTTTTCAATACACCAAGTCCATATCATATAATATCCACAATTAAGATAGAAATCACATGAACATTAATAAAGCCTAAACCACTATATTTCTATGCAATTTACAAGCTAAACCGATTTAAGTACAAGCCCCCATTAGACTACATATGGCAATACGGTCTATTTCTATCCGAATAGCGAATCACAAAACTCATCCAATGCAAGTTTCACAAACATATACTAGCATGGCAAAATCTAAGTTTACACTTTATTTTTCAAGTCCATATAAACTATTAGAGTAGATGTTGATCAGGCATCTAAACACACACAAGCATCCATGCTAGGCAAACCATACATTTTCATCCATACATATCAAAGAGGCATAAACCCTAGATTTAGCAACTAGAATCCATTAGAATCCCATAATAAAAGTTAGTTCCTCACTGAACTTCCCACCATTATGGGATTTAAACCAAGCATTTAAATAACTATGAAAGGGAGGAAGAGTAAAGAGAATGGAAATGTAAAGCTTGATGGTTACTCCTTCTAATAGAAGCCTTTAATGCTCAAATCCAGATCACAAGTTCAACCAAAGAGAACCCTACACAATAAATCTACTTGAGCTAGAAGAGAAGAGGAGATAAGCTCTCTATCCCTCTTTAGCTTCTAACCCTAGAAAATATAATACCAGCTTGAAGTAAAAATTAAGTCTGATAATAATACTAAGTCCCCCCTTTTGTTCCTTATACAATACAAGGCTTTAAACAAATTACACACGGCTAAAAAAATGCAAAGTCACTGATTTTTGACCGGCGCGGCCGCACCGGGAATGAACCATGTAGCCGCGCGTGCTTGCTTCCTCAGTTGGTCACTTTAATTGCAGAGCTGGTTTCCATGTGCGACTTTGCTTCATCTTTTGTTGCTTCTTGCTCCTTCATATTTGCTGCATTGGGCCCTTTTCCTGTGCCCTTTTCTTCATGCCAAGCCTTCTTGCTTTCTCTTGCTCATTCCATCCTCATGCTATCCTCTCATGCCTTATTGCTAGCCTTATGCCATTTTGTCCGTCTTTCTGCCATTCCACAAGCCTTGCTACCAAGTTCATGCCATATGCTCATTTTCATGCCATTCCATGCCTTAATCATGCCATTTCCTGTTCTATGGAGTTTCCAGCCTAAAATATGCAAAACAAAGATAAAATGCATTAAAAGACACTAAAGTGCTTGAGTTTAAGCCATAATCACAGTAAGTTGGCGTCCAATAAGTAGGTATAAAACCTACTTATCAGAGTTAAAGGAAGAGATAATGGACGAAGCACATAACTCGAGGTACTCGACTCATCCTATTAGTACCAAGATGTATCAAGACCTTTGACATAATTTTTGGTGGACAAATATGAAGAGAGAGATAGCAGAGTTTGTCAGTAGGTGCTTAACTTGTCTAAACGTTAAGGCCGAACATCAATGACCTAGTGATTTTGCTACAATCATTGGAGATTTCAGAATGGAAGTGGGAGCATATCACGATAAACTTTGTGGTGGGACTTCTGACTATGCAGAAAGGGTACGACGCTATTTGGGTAATAGTGGATCGTTTGACGAAGTCAGCTCATTTCTTGCCGATAAGGGTTAAATATAACTTATACCAATTAGCTAAGCTTTATTCCAAGGAGATCGTTTCAAGACATGGAGTGCCAGTTTCGATAGTGTCAGATCACGACCCGCGATTCACATCGATTTTCTAGAAAAGTTTACAAGAGCAAATGGGAACGTAGTTGAGGTTGAGCACGATGTATCATCCACAGACGGATGGACAAAGTAAGAAGACAATTCAAACACTAGAAGACATGTTAAGGTCTTACGTTATGGATTTTAATGGAAGTTGGGTTGATCATCTACCATTAGTAGAGTTTGCCTGCAACAACAGTTAACACGCCAGTATAGGCATGACGCCTTACGAAGCATTATATGGACGGAAAGTGCAGAACTCTACTGTGTTGGGATGAAGTAGGAGAGCGTCGGATGTTAGGACCAGAGATGGTACAACAAACGGCTGAGGTGGTTAAGTTGATACGAACTGCGGCTAGTAGCAGCTCAAGACAGACAGAAAAAGTATGCAGATCTACATCGGAAGAGTAGAGAGTTCGAAGTCGGTTCGTACGCATTCCTGAAGGTATCGCCTTGGAAAGGGAAGATACGCTTCGGGAAGAAGGGAAAGTTAAGCCCTAGGTTTATAGGACCTTTTAAAATTTTGAAAAGGGGAGGAGAGGTAGCATATGTAATAGTATTACCTCCAGATTTGGGATATATCCATAACGTGTTTCACGTATCGGTATTGCGTCCCTATACACCGGATTACAACCACGTAATCGAGTATGAGCCTATCCAAGTAGTAAAAGACTTAACGTATGAAGAAGTTCCAATTCAAGTTATTGATAGGAAAGAACAAGTCTTGAGAAGCAAAGTCATACCTTCGGTGAAGGTGATATGGAGGAACCACAATACCGAAGAAGCAACGTGGGAACTCGAAGACAAAATAAGGAAAGCTTATCCTCATCTATTTAACTAACTTGTATCAAAATTCTAGGGATAGAATTCTTATAGGGGGGGGGGGAGAATGTAACGCCTGAGAAAATCGGACTTTTATGTAAATGAATTTTATTTAATTTATTGAATAAAATTTTATTAAATATTTATTAAACTGAGTAAGCTAATTAAAGGTCGTTCTATGACCTAGAGAATGCACAAATGGTTAGGATTCTGGCTACGTGCCAGAAATAAATGATTTGAATTTCCAATACGAAAATAAAAGTTTTTCGAGGATTTTTCATAAAATCACTATTTATCCATTTCTGCTCGGGAATTATTTTTGAATTTTTCGAGAAACATGTAATGATAGGATTTAAAGACGGGATGGAATATCTAATAAAATTTCACTTATGGCTCATGAAATTTTCACGTGAAGACTTAAAACCCTAAGGGTTAGGAAAAGTAAAACCTAATAATAAATGGTTAAGTATACTAATAAATGATTAGTATACGAAATAAATACGAGTATAATACTATAGATTATACGAGTATAATACGAAAAGGATACGAGAATTAATACGACGTATAATACGAATTTTATACGAAGTAAATAGATTCAATTTGAATTAAATTTAATAACCAAACCCGTGGACCGAACAGATGGGTTAACGGGTGGGTTAAACCCATGGGGAAACCCATGAGCACATGGGGAGACATAGGTGACATATGGGGGGCATGTGCTAGCACATACTAGCACATGGGCTTAAGGAGGTTTGGTCTAATGACCAAATGACCCTTGGTCTTGCAAAACCTATAAATAAGAGTCTTGGTTGATCATTTGAAGGTTTAACAAAGTTGAGCAATTATATTGGGAAAGAGAGAAGCTAGTATGAAACCAAGCAAACAAGGAGCAAGAAGTTCATTAGTCTCTTTATCAAGAACTCTAAGAACAACAAAAGGTATACGGTTAAGGAAATTGATTGTGTTCATTTATCTTTCAATACATAATTGATAGAGAAGTGAATTGGTGGAGCATAATAAGTAAGAAGTAATAAGGATGGCCTTGTAGTGAACTTAAAACACTAATAAGCCATGCATAAGTGAAATCATGATAATTGATTAAAGAACTTAATGAAGAACTATCAAACTCTTGATATGTTTAATGATAAGTAAGTGAAACCATTAAAACATAGAATTTTATATTGCTTAGAATCATTAATGAATAACCAATGGATTGATTCCATTTTATTTGAAGTAAAAATCTTGAATAACGAAGTTATGGCGAAAGTTATGCGATTAGACGTTAAGCGTCGAAATTATGAATTTTCCCAGAATATAAGTTAAAAGTCGACGTTTGATTCGAAAACATTGGTTTTCAATGGTGTAACGTATAATTAGGTAAATAAGACTTGCAGGAATAAGAACGAACAAAATCAGACTTAAAACTGAAGAACTGAGCGTCGAACGTTCACGAACGTTTAACGAACGCTGTAAAAATGGACTAATTGGCGAATTTATCGCCAACGGATTTAGAAATGAATTTCGACTAAATGGAATAGTAGTACATAAGATAAATAAACTAATGGCTTTGGAACGAGCCAATTTTGAGTTGTAACAATCATGTTACGAGCTCGTGAATTTCATTATTTGAAAAAACTGATCTAAGGGACATGATCGGCGCCGCAGCGCCACAGTGCCGCAGCGTCAGTCCGGGAAGAGATCCCTACATGGTGGGCACTGCAGCGCATATTAGTAAGGAAAACCTGGCACTGTAGCGCCGGGCTAGGGTTAATGTGTTGTGAGAGCAGCGCCGCAGTGCCGCTTTGAGAGTCAAAGCTGGCGCCGCAGCGCCCTTAATAAAACTTTTTTCCGACCTGAATGTTTATTAACCTAACTTGTTGCATGGTAATTATGGGAAAAGTATATGGTTAATATTCATGAAGAAATAATCCTTTAATAACATGTTTAAGGAAAGTTTTTAGAATTAAACATTGAATAAATGTATTTCAATTTAAAACTCAAAATTTGATAATGTAAACCATGAATCGTAGTCGAGTTGTGAGCGTGCCTTAAGGTTATATTACATGTAACCGAGGTGTGTAGTGCATGAATGATATCAAATGAAGTTAAAACTTACGTAAATTCTATACGAGGTCCGAGAACGGGAATCTGATGGAAATGTGATTGACGTAGCAAATCGATTAAGGTTTCGTCCGTTATTATGCCTAACGATGATCGACGAGAGTCGGTTTATGACATATAGATGTTAATAAGCTGTAATAAATGTTAAATAACTTGAACGGATGTTATTAGCTTAACAATTCGGCTAAGTTATACAAGAAGGAGAAGATAGGTTATGCAATGTATATCAATTATGGAAATCTCATTAGTATGCTATGTGTTTAAGTTTTGTAGAAGTTGTAAAGACCAAGTATAGTAGATGTAAAGGTTTAAAGATGCAAAGGCAAGTTTGTAAACTCTTGTCTACACTTTATGTTGGACAAGCTGTCACTATGCATGATTTACTATGCATAAACTGTTATTGAATAGTCGATGCCATTTGATTCGGCTAGACTGAGACTTAAAGTATTTTGGTTGGTTTTTTCCGTAAATCTTTCCAAAATATTTACAATATTGCTATCCTATGCCAATTTCTTGGTACAGATTCACAAGTAAGCCTGAGTATGAATAAACAAATGTTTTCACGTCGTTAACTCGACATGCACTTGAAGTTGCCACCAATTAAATGTAAACATGTTTAATATATGAGTGTTGATCAACATAGAGTACTACACGCTGATCACCTGGATGTGCTCGTAAGCTATATCGAACTTACGGCCTCAGTGCTGGGTTGTTCTTTTCATAAATGAAAACTTAATGAATGTTTTTGGTCGTTGACCAGCTCAGATTCCTAAGAGGCTATAAGTCCTTGGGAATGTTTTTAAAGGAATCAAAACGCTATTTTGATTATTCGTAAGTACTTCATAACTATTGTACAGTTATTGAAGATGAAACATATGATTCTTGATTTTGTGGTTTCAAAATATAATGTTGAACTTGCTAAGCTAGTTATGCTCATTCTTGCTTAAAATTATATGATTTCAGCTATGAGCGAACAAACCGAAGGATCTAGTAAAGACAAGGGCAAGTCCAGGATGGATAAATAGATTATCCTTGTAAAAGCATAGTATTAGTATTGTAATGACTGATATTATGACACAGAACGAATGTAATGGTTACAAAGAACCTGGGAAGGGATTAATATTATGTAGTATTTAGTAAACTTATGCATGTTATTGAAGTCTTCAATTGAATGTATAAGTAGATAGTAGCACCGTGTAACACCATGTCCAGGTTTTGAAGGTATCCGAATTTGGGGGCATCACAAGACTCATATCCTAAAGATAATCAATTTGATTGAATGTCTTAGACAGCTTGGGTTCATCATGGATGGGGAGTTAAGTAAATATTTGATCTTGCAGTCACTCCCAGATACCTTCTCACAATTTGTTGTGAATTTTCACATGAATAAGTTGGATGTCAGCTTTCCTGAAGTACTTACCATGTTGAAAACTGCTGAGGGACACCTCCCATCCAAGAAGAACCAAGTCATACCAGTGGATGATTCTTCCAAGAAAAGGAAGAGGCCCAGGGTATCTCCTGAAAAGTAGAAAACCAAGAAGGCTAAAGGCAGGGCGAAAGTGAAGGATTAAAAGAAACCTGATCTAGCTAGCAAAGGAATGTGCTTCTATTAAAACGAGTCGGGTCACTGAAAGAGGAACAACAAGAAGTTTCTGGCAGAAAAGAAGCTTGGAGAAGCTTCGACTTCCAATCAAGGTTTATTCATGATTGAAATTAATTTTTTTGAAAGTTAAACTTCTACTTGGGTATTAGATACTGGCTGTGGTTCTCACATATGTAATATTGTGCAGGGACTGGTAAGAAGTAGAAAACTGAACAAAGATGAAGTCGTCATACGAGTGGGAAATGGAGCAAATGTTGCTGCATTAGCTGTAGGGACTTATTGTTTAGCACTGCCTACGGGCAAGTCCATTAATTTAAATAATTGTTATTTCAGTTCCAACAATCATAAGAAACATTATTTCTATTTCTGTATTTGATATGGAAGGTTATAATATTATAATATAGAATAATAGTTGTTCTATTTATAATAAGGATGTTTTATATGGTGTTGGTGAATTACTAAATGGACTTTACGTACTTGACTTGAATGAAAATATATTTCAAATTGAACAAACTAAGAAAAAAAAAGAGATGATATTAATTATACTTTTATGTGGCACTATAGACTCGGTCATATTAATGAAATAAGATTATCCAAGTTGCATAAAGATAGGCTCTTAGAGCTATCTGATTATAAATCATATCCAACTTGTGAATCTTATCTCATGGGTAAGACGACTAAATCTCCTTTTAGTGGAAAAGGAGAAAGAGTTACAGAGTTGTTATCGTTAGTACACACAGATGTTTGTAGACCTATGACAACAAATGCACGGGGATGGTATTCTTATTTTATTACATTCACTGATGATCATTCAAGATTTGGATATGTGTATTTAATGAAATACAAATTTGAATCGTTTGAAAAGTTCAAAGAATTCAGAGGTAAAGTAGAGAAACAAACTGGCAAGAGTATTAAGATTCTTCGATCGGATCAAGGTGGTGAATACTTAAGCGGTGAGTTTCTCAATTGTCTCAAAGAAAATGGTATAATCTCACAATGGACTCCACCAGGAACACCACAGTTGAATGGTGTGTCTAAAAAGAGAAATCGAACACTGTTGGATCTGGTTCGTTCCATGATGAGCTTTATCGATCTTCTAGTTTCCACATGGTTATGCCCTAGAATCGGCTGAATACCTACTTAATAAGGTACCTACCAAATCTGCCCCAAAGACTCTATATAAGAGCGTACATTGACACGATGCTAAAGAGGTTTAGCATGGAAGATTCCAAGAGAGGTCTCATGTCGATGAGCCATGGAATACATCTCTCCAAGAAACAAGCCCCAAAAACACCTTAGGAGAGAGACCGTATGAGTAAAATTCCTTATGCTTTAGCAATAGGATCTATCATGTACGGTATGATATGTACTAGACTGGATGTCGCTCATGCACTTAGTGTAACGAGCATATATTAGTCAAATACTGGAGAAGAACACTGGAAGGCAGTGAAAAATATTTTGAAGTACTTAAGAAGAACTAAGGATGTATTTCTTGCCTACGTATTGTCTGAATTGAAACTAGAGGGCTACATAGACTCAAGTTCTCAAACGGACCAAGATGACAGTAAATCTGTTTCAGGGTATGTGTTTACTGATAAGTGGCTTGTATGACCACTTATTCGGATAGTAACCAACTTATTCTATTGCTTAAACTCAAGTATCATTGTGCATTTTATGTGTTTTTGCTTTGTTTTGTGATTTTTAGGTTTAGAAACTCTTCGGGTGCAAATTGAGCGTAAAGGGCAAAAAAATGCTTAAATGGGACAAAGCATTGAAATGGGCTTAAAGCATGAAGATAGCATGGGTGAGGAAGCAATGAAGGTGATGCCACGAGTCTAGAGGCCAAAAGGAGCAAGAATGGCCTTTGAAGCAAAAATGGAAAGGAAGTGCAATCCGGACATCGTTTGGGTGGTTCATGTTCATTTCATGTTCTTGGATTGGAACTTGGTGTATATTGTAGAGCATCTTATAAACTTTTCAGAACATCTTGAATCATCCAAATCGGAGTTCGGAGGCGAGAGTTATGCCCCGTATACCAACGGACGTCAAACCTCACGGTTTTGAGTTTTCATGCACAGCTGTCACTTGGAGCTCAATTTCAGCCTTCATCCATCCATTATTTCTCAATGTTCAAAGAATGAAAGTTGTAGAGCTCTTCGATAGCTTCGACTTGACAGGTGGCAAGCCTTGTAACTCCTCCCGGATCAAAAGTTATGGCCGTTTTACTAGAGAACTCTGCAGTAGAAAATACCTAGGCGCGAGCGCGCGGATTTCTAGGCTATTTTGGGCGCGGCCGCGCCTATCCTCAGTAGACAAAACTTTGACTTTTCAACAGAGCAGGCTTGGCTAGAGATTGGGATATAAGGGGGCTCATTTTGGGGAAGAAAGGGTATCATATATTGGCCCTAAGCCCTAGTTCCTCACTTTTCTTTCTTTACATCTTGTTTAGTCTAGATTAGGAGTAGATTAGAGAGTAGATTAGTGCTAGTTTAGTGTTAGTTAATTAGATTCTAGGGTTTTGTTAGTGTGTGAAGATTGAAGCAAGTAATAGCATCAAGATCCAAGCTTGGAGAAGACACAAGATTTGCATTTCTCTATCTCTTACTCTCCTTGTATTAAATTGTATTCGGATGATGTTTATCTAACTTGTGGATAATATATTCAAGTTATTTATGACTTAATTTATATTTTGGGGTTTCAATGGAACCCAACACATAGTTTGTATTGATTGCTCTCTCTTTGCTATTATTATGAATTGGTTATCATAACTTGTGCTTTTAGATTGATTTCTTGTGAACCTGTATGAACTTGACAAATGGATTATAGGTTTAGACCCAGTTATGATATCATACGAAAGTTAGAGATTCTTGCGGGTAATCTATGAGATTATGTGACGTGTGTCTCATTCATTGTCCTAAAGAGTTGATAATTTGTTAGTGTTTAGGATAAAAATATACCTAAATGCCGTATGCAACCATTTGAGAATCTAATCGTAATGACTTCCTATGCGAAAGTTGGTAATTGATAGAGTAGTTAACGAGATTTCCCGTGACATGTGTCTTGTTAATTGTTCTGGATATTAGTTGCTTGATAGTGTGTAGGATAGACAAATACCTACATGCCGCATTAGGAAGATTCATAGTTGTCCATCGAAAGAGGCTATTATGTAATCGTGATTTCTCGGTTGTCAATTCTAGGTGCTTATTATTCTAAGTGAGAGAGTTAAGAGATTCGAACGAAGTGTTGGGGAAATTGTAATCCCATATCTTCATTATCTGAATTTACCCTAGGATTAGTTATTGCATATTTTAATTCCTGCCTAATTTAACTTAGCTTTAATAATTCATTCTCATTCTCGCCCGTTTAAATAAGATTGAGATGATTATGAGCTAGTGCTTTGGCAACCTATTATCCATTAATTCTCCGTGGGAACGATCTTTACTTACTCTTTATTACTTGCTGGCCGCGTATACTTATGCGAATATATTGACCGATAAATCGGCCAACATTTACCTTAAATGGTGGCACAGTGAGTTGGAATAGTTCCAAGCAGCAAACAACTATTGATTCAGTGATAGAGGCAGAGTACATGCTGCAAGTGAAGCTGCAAAGGAAGCTGTTTGGATGAAGAAGTTCATAACTGAACTTGGTGTGATTCCTAGCATTAGAGGAGCAGTACATTTATTCTATGACAACACCGGAGCTGTTGCACAGGCTAAGGAACCCAGGTCTCATCTGTGACACCCCCAAATCTGGGTACTTTATTTTCACAGGATTTGGTGTTCACTATCTAAATAAAACATAACTAACTGCCCATAATAAGGAATGCAATAATAAATTACAACCTTAATAATAAAATCTTCTTTATAAAAGGATTACATCAATGTTAAAACGCTCCCCATGTTTCTAACCTTAAACAAACATCAAATGCGAAAAATAAAACATCATATAATAATTAAAGTCTTATTACAAAACCACATAATAAATATGAACAAGTTTTTGCTACTTGTTCATCTTGCCTTCGCCCTTACTGGTTGACGGCTCATCAACCTTCTCAACTTTGGCTGCAATGGTTATATATGCAAGAGTGAGCAAACAAAAGCTCACTTGAAATAACAATCAATAAGGATAACATAATACTGTCACTGAAGAAGTTCAATTGAATTAAATAACATTCTCTATCATCGATAATCAAGAATTGAATATGAGATTTAGAATTCATCTGAGGGTCACAAGACCTTGAACTATGTCCCAAGTTATAAATATTTCTATTTAAACCTGAAACAGTCGTTAGACTATATGAACCTCTAACTCATACTTAGGGGGATCAGCCTTTCGTACCATGTATTGTGCATAAACATCTTAACGCTTTCGCATGGTAATCTCCTATAATAGGGTTGTTCATCTCAGCTTTAATTAACGAGTCCGCACCAAAGAAAGTTTCGTTTGGATTAGCTCAAAGGGTAATTTAGAGTTCAACTATCATCAACTAAGAAGTAGTTGAATCACACTTACAATAATTTAAGAGTTCGATAGCAAAAGAGTTAGGGAATAACTATGAGTCACAACAGTAGACATCATACTTAACAGTCATGCTTTAGAAGTAAACATAAATCATTTGAATGATACAATAAAACCTTGCTTGAACAATTAAGTCAAGGTAACATTATTTTTAATAAGGAAACTAAATGGGATACTTGTCCAATATGGAATTTAAAGAACTTGCGTAATCAATAACAAGTCAGAATAGAAACTTGTGTAAATGTAAACAAGAAAGAATAAAACAACTTGCTCAATTAAAAGTAAGAATTAGAAAATGTAGCGCCCCCAAATCCGAGTCCCAAGAACCTCGGACCTGGTACGTTACGATACATCATTTTTATAACTATTGCAGAAGATATAAACGTAAATAGTTTATACAATAACTTTTACAACATAATTCTCAAGGTCTGTAACCTTAACTTAATACCTGCCTTCAATATCCTATACGACATACCATATCATTTGCATTCAATACTATTACAAGTTTAACCTGTATCCAAATCCAATTCTGGAGTTTGTCTTTGTCTTTGCCTGTATCCGAAGTTTTGTCTTAATCTGAAAGTTTTATTATGATATATCAAGGGTGAGCAACAAGTTTTCCCAGCAAGTTTAAGTTCAAATGAGGATATATCATGATTGAAAATAATAATAAGCTGACAAACTTTCAACAATATAAGAATTGTGAAAGAACATGAATCAATAATGCTGAATAGCCAACAATGAACATGAATAAATTCAACTGAACAATATGGTAATGAAGGCGATCAGCCTTTCATACCTGATGAACATATACAATATGCACAACGTGCGAATCAATAAATCATAGATGTGATATAATCAACAATGATTAATCACGAACATGCTTTACAATAACAACTCGAGTACGAGTTAGAAAACTTGCATGTATCGTTGATTACTGCTACGCAATCTTATTTAATCGCTTTATTGAAAAGACCTATCAGTTATAAGATTGATCTTTCAATTAGCATAACATACCTTATAAGTAAACTATCTAACATTTAAACACATAGTTAAATATTAGATAACCTTAACACTATACATATACACAAGTCTAAACCTAGCACGCATCGAGTCTTTAATAGTATTTAATATAGTATACTGAATGATTTTCCTCAAACAACTAACAAATTAGTTTTCGTCTCGTCTACACTATTTTCACAGTGAGTTAGATCGGTTACTAATTCGTAGATACCTTCCCCATATGAAGGAGTCGTTTAGCCCAACTACTATACATTAACCATTAAAGAGTACGACTGTACTACCTTAGACTTAACACTACTTTATCATATAACTTGTGAATTAACACTTAGTATTTCATTTTATAAGTCTTTTATAATTTAGTAAGCTGAATTCCTAATCTAGCAACCTGTATTCAGACTGAATTTCAATTTAGTAAATTATTTTCCAATCCAGCAGACTGGATTCAACTGACCTCCAATCTAGCAAGCCTGGATTCAACTGTCATCCAATCCGGCAAGCCTGGATTCAACTAACATCTAATCCAGCTAGCCTGGATTCAACTTGCCTATAATCCAGCAACCTGGATTCACTAATTCTTCAATCCAGCAACCTGGATTATCCAAACAGACCAATCCAGTAACTTGATGGCCAAACCAGCAAACCAGATTGCAATCCAGCAACCTGATGGCCAATCCAGCAAGCTGGATTCCCCTTTTCTAACCAAATCATCTTATTATTTTTTTATCTTTTGTACACACATAAATACATGTATTTCATAAACAAAAATAATTTTTCAGGAATTTTTCAATTTCCTTAAGTATTTTCCAAAAATCAATTTCTAGTTAATTTCTTAAAAAATTTGCTACATCACGCTTAACTCCAAAAATTCCCAGCTCTTGGCGGGATCTTATACGTATTAACGTGAGACTCCAGTTTAAATTTCGTGGCCATCAGAGTTATAAAACTTCGGTTATAGCGATTTTTGTCGAAAAAATACAAATATTAAAATAGTCATAACTTACTCAATTTAAGTCGGAATGAGCTCATTTTTGGACACAAGCTAGTTTATAAAATATATTTTGATGTTCCAAAAGATTGGAATTTTTTCCAAAAATTAAATGCTCGAAAATGCCCTTACAGTTTTTGGACAGCCTACTTTTTGGGTTTTTCAGATTTGGCGTCCTTTGTTCAAAACAGTCCACACGGAAATCTACATAGAATTTTTCAGTGATTCCACTTGGATCTGTTAGAAGACTTCTAGATCTAACTCTAGAAATTAACCAAACTCAAAAATTATAAACACAATGAGAGATATGGTCGTTTTAATATCATGTTTCGTTTTCTCAAAATCTGATTTTTATGTTTTTATGATTTCTAAGAAATTTTCCTAGATCTCTTGATTAACCAAACATTAAACATCATAAACCATCATAATACATACTAATACTCCTTAGTATCAAGGATCTATCATGATCCATCATCTATTTCATTAAAACGTCACCAAAACCCAAACAAAACATAATCAATGCTAAGAAATAAAAACTAGGGTTTTCTAGTTTTTATTTTCTTACTTTAGATCTAACTTTTGACACTCAAAAGGGTTAGATCTAAAGATAATATACTCATAAACATTTAGATCTAGAGTTTTAGTTCTCAAGATCATAAACTTTAGATTATCAAAATCACATCAAAAAAAAAACTAGATTACAGTTAAAAATTTATACCCTTGCTTTATGCTATTCTTCTTCTTCTTCCTAAGTTTATTTATGAAACTTCAAGAACACAAATCTCGCTCTCCTTTCCCTTCTAAGGGCTGCCGAAATCTCCTTGCTCTCTCTCTCTCTCTCTCTCTTTCTTGCTTTGATTTGCTAAGTTAGAAAGTGAGAAGAAAGAGAAATGAATTAGATTTTTGTCTGAAAGTAATGTATAGATATAAGATGTAAGTAATATATTTACCCAACACTCCACCTTTTCAATCTTTCTTACTTGTAATAGAGCTTGCTTGTAAGTTTGGATAAAGATGTTGGTAAAATACAAAGATGACACTATGGAGAGTTATTAGGATTAGGTAGGAGTAGGTAACTTGTAATCATTACATACATGAATCTCTCCTCCTCGCTCTTGTCTTAACTGAATTTACCCCTCCTTGCCACATATTTAGTTTATTTTTATGCTCCATTTTGCTTTACTAAATGTTCAAAATGCCCCTCTTCAACTAACAAAAAAATTGGCTATAATTAATTTCTTTTGGGCTTTTAGTTAAATTCTTTGGGCCATGGAAATAACATAGTTCAATACTTTGAATTCTATCCTACCCTAATCATTTAATTAAGGTTTCTATTACACTAAATTATAAATCAAATCCTTACTCATATAATCACTTAACCCAATTAGACTTGCTTTAATAAAATTAATAGATTGAGATAATAAAATTAATCTCTTCGGTTAGTAAAATTTTTAAATATTAACATTCTTACATATTATAACCTTTAGGTTATTAAATTCTCATACCTAATATATATATTAGGTTACGAGAATTTATTCTTAATTCTCTTCATATGTTAAATAAATATATAAACAATACACAAAACCATATAAGTCTTTCAATTTTATTAAATCCATACTCTATTTCCAGTCTAGGTCTTATTATTTAAACTTTATTTAATCATTTAAAATCTTAAAAATTCTCGGGTTGTCACATTAATAAATAATAGACATGTGACGCCCCCAAGTTCTCTACATTTCCTGGAGCAGATTCGGTGCTCATGTAAATATCCTATAAGACAATAATTTCTATAAATCTAAAATTCACAGTATCCCAATCAGTTAAAAGTTCTCGTTAGAACAATTATCATATCCGGATACCCTCACTTGGATGTATAGATTTATGATCTTACAGATATTTCTTGCATATTAATAATTTCTATCTATCTGACATTCACAGTACAAATGATAAGATTATTCTTGGAACTGAGGAGCGACTTCAGTGCTTACAGAACTCCCAAGATCATTCAATACCCTCATTCAGATATATAGTTCATATAGATACTGTACTTGATACTATTCAATATGAATAAGGTAAAACCATTCAACTAATAACTTAACAACTTAATAATATCTGATTACATGTTGTTCAACTATTACATCAAAGAGATACCAAATTACATTCTTAATATAATAAACATTCGTTCTTATAAGCTCACTTCTAACCACAAGTATCATTTCCTGAACTTCCTGGGATATTTGACGCAGCTGCAAAGGAAAAGAATATTTGTAAGAATGAGCTTTAAAATGCTCAGCAAGTTTTAAACAATTTCAGGATAGATTGCTCAAAGTCATTTTCAATTTTCGCGTCCTTTGCTAAAAATTGTTTAGACGGAAATCTACAAGGAATTTTTCAGTGATTCCACTTGGAAAAGTTAGAAGACTCATAGATCTAACTCTAAAAATTAACCACACTCAAAAATTCGAAACACAATGAGAGATATGGTTGTTTTAATACCACGTTTTGTTTTCTCAAAAATCTGATTTTAAAACTTTTGTGTTTTCTAAGAAATCTTCCTAGATCTCTTGATTAACCCAAAATTAAACATCATAAACCATTCTAATACATACTAATAAACCTTAAGATCAAGGATCTACCATGATCCATGATATATTTCATGAAAACTTCACCAAACACAAACAAATCATAATTTATACTAAGAAAATTATAGTTTTCTAACTTTTAAAACATAGTTTCCGTTTTCTTGCTTTTGATCTAACTTTTGATCATCAAAAGTGATAGATCTAAACATAACACACTTATTAATACATAGATCTAAGTTTTTGGAGTTTTAAAATCATAGATCCATATTTTTATTGAAAATACACAAAATAAAATGAATAAACTAGTTAATGATTATACATTTGCTTATGATTTCTTTCTAGGGTTTGTTTATGGGACTAAGAACACACAAAGCTCTCCCTCTCCCTTCTTCAATGGCTGACCGAACCTCTCTTCCTTTCTCTCTCTTAGATATTGTTTTGTTTACTAATGAGGAAAGAGGAGAAATAAGATGAAATTAGTCTTGGTGGGTTGGTAATTAAAATGATGAGTTCACATGCTCCACTCATTTTCTTCTACATGTGGCCAAAATTTCTAGCCATTTTCTCCCCAACTTCCTTGCTTTCTCTCTCTCATTAATATGATGTTGCTTGCACACTTGGTGAAAGAAGTGGGTTGAATAAACAAGTGACACATATGAGGGAGTTGGTGGGAGTTGTTAAATGTAATGATTACATTCATTTCCTCTCCTTTTCTCCTCTATATAACCGGCCATGTGGCCCATTTCTCCCAACTTTTGTCTTCTCTTTATTACAATTTTTAGCTTACTAAATGTCTAACATGTCCCTTGATAATTGGGCTAAAAATTTGTGCTCCAAATTATTTCTTTTGGGCTTGCTAATAAAATAATTGAACTATGTAAATTAACATAGTCCACTAATTCTAATTATATCCTACCCTAATCATTTAATTAAGATTTTTATTAACTCAATTTGTAAATCAAATTCTTACTCATGTACATTTAATTACTTAACCCAATTAGACTTGCTTTAATAAAATTAATAAATTGAGATAATAAATTTAATCTCTTAGTGTTAGTAAAAATTTTAAATACTAACATCCTTACATATTATAACCCTTAGGTTATTTAAAATTTTCATACCTAATATATATATTAGGTTACAAGACTTCATTCTTAATTCTCTTTATATGTTAAATAAATATATAAACAATACACAAAATCATATAAGTCCTTCACAAAATTTTTAAATCCATACTCTATTTCTAGTCTAGGTCTTATTATTTAACCTTTATTGAATCATTTAAGATTTTACAAATTTTATAAATTCTAGGGTTGTCACAAAAAACTTGCCTCGTGTGTAAGCTAGCAAATAATAACTCGTTCCACAATTATCCTACGTACACGTTTATTAACGATGGTAACACAATTAGTCACCACATAGCTAAATCACATGACTAGTTAACCAATCTAAGTTAACTCACAACTCTTAGTCATTAGGTTTAACCATTGGTTAGTACATAATATGATCAAACCATGCTTACTATTATTATTCATATCAAACTTAAACTTATTAATAATCGATCAAGTTATAATTTAAAATGATAAACCTCATATTAAAAAATATGATTGCATACTGTCCAATCAACATCAAATTAACATTCTCAAAGAATTGTGCACCGAAATAGAAATTTCTGGCTACACTGCACAAGTGGCGCTGCAGCACCACATAATGAACTGCAGTCGGCGTTGCGACGTTGTGCCACGTTATCAGGGTTCTGCAGACCGGTATCGGCGCTGCAATTAACATATAGAACTGGCGCTGCGGCGCCGTGCCACATCATAGACTCTGCTATGGCGTTGCAACGCTCTGTTTACTCACAAAACAGGCGTTGCGGCTCCACGACACATTGGGACGCAGACAGCCTCGCGAAAATCACAGAATAAGCCAATTTGGCTTATTAACTCTGATCAAACTTAAATTGTAACTCACATAATTCATATAAAATTTTATAAAAACATAAATTAATGTTTTTCACATGATTTAACACATACAAACATCACAACAAACAATTAAAACCTTTTAATTCTATAATTTTGAAGAAAACTCCATTGTTAAGTGTTCTTGACAAAAATAAACACTGTAACTTTGTTTTTAAACTAAATCACTTCATTCAAATCATGTTATTTTCGTTTCTTAACATATTGTCACAATTTATAACCAATTTATATTTATAACATGAATTAAACATCAATTTTTATATCAAAGAAGCCATTTTTCAAAATACTTCACTGTAAATTGCTATGAATATGGTTTCTTCATGTTCATCATATTTACATGAATTAAACAACTAAAATACTCATACAAATCATATATAACAGTTTATATATACAATTTAACATATATAAATCTTATTTACACAATTCTCATAAAAACTTCAAACATAGAGAAGTAAAATTAGTTTTTTCATGAAGAACAATAAGAAATAGATTAACAATTTTAAAGTTTAGATTATTACCTTTGATTAGCTTCAGAAGAAGATGATAATGGATTTTTGTTTTTATAGAAAACTTTCTTTCTTTTTTTCTCTCTTTTCTCTCTAGCCTTCTCTTTTCTTTCTCTACTCTAACTCTTTTTCTAACTCTAACTTACGTAGTATAGAAAACTGACATAATACATAATACATACAATTATATTATATAATAACTGACAAAACTTAATATATCTTATTAAAGATATATCAGTTATGTTATATTTTTTGAAAATCAAAAGTCACTAAGGCTTGTTTGGCAAAACTGAATTAAAATAGAATTTTAAAAACTAAGGGCTTTGTTTGGTAAAACTAAATTAAAACTCTTTTAATTTATTTTATTAACTCCTTTACTACATAGTTTAAATTTCACACTTTATTCAATTAAATCCCAATATTCTAATTTAAATAAATTAAAGCTAACATCAACTTATTAAATAAAATTGCCACATAAATTAAATTGCTATACAATTATAATTTTTTTATTAATCATAATTTCATATAACAAATTAGTAAATCTCTAATTTAATTATTAAATTAAATTAGACATTACTATAATTATTCATTAAATCACTACCACCAAATTTTCACATAATAATTTATCTAATTTAATTATCTCAATTAAATTTAAACTTCAACCACAAGATTATTTAAACATCAATTTAATTAATATACTACACTTAATTAAATTATTCCACCACATAATCACATCAATTATTTATTCAACTCAACAAATAAATCAACTAAAATATTTATTTAATTTAATAAATATTTAAGATTAAAATATAAAACTCTCATTTATTACATCAACTCATGACCCTTAATGACCAACCTACAGTTCTTGTGTACAAACCTAACAAGAATAACCTCCTTATTCACAATCTCTATGTCCAAAGGGTAAGTTAATTCATCTTTAGGTAAGTCAAAATTCTTAGCAAAGTCATCGAATATAAATGACCAAGTAGCACCCGAATCAAATAATACATAAGCATTAATATTATTGATCAGAATGATACCTGACACCACATTCTTTGACTGTACAACATCTTGCACAGTCATGTTGAATGTTCTGGCGGTGGGTCGGCTCGTCTGCGGTGGTCCAAAGATAGTCAAAGTGTTGTTGTTGTTAGTTCTTCTTCCTCTATTCAACCCTCCAGCTGGCTTCTTTAGGTAATCACGAGCCATGTGATCCTTTGACCCGCATGTATAGCAAGCTCCCTTCTTCGGATTAGGATAATTCGGAGCAATGTGGCCTTTCTGATGAGTGGGATTCATACCTACGAATCGGCTTCTTAATAGCTTGATTCTTGAGGTTTTCAAGTAGGTTTCCTATTATTTTTACTTGGTTTAATAATATTGTGTGCAGGAAATGGAATGGATGCAAAGGTAGCATAAAATGCGAAGTTTTCAGCTTTCATGACTTGTAAATCTGTTGAGGCGGGTTTCTGAAGGAGTAATTCTCCGCCGGGGCAGACCTGTGGAATTTTAGCGCTGCCGTACAGAGAATACACCCGCCGGGGCGGGTGTGTCAAGAGGAAGTTACCCGTTGGGGCGGGTTGGCACGACAGCTAGTAAACTCTCCTTGTTTGACTAGGAGTTGGATGCAAGATTAGGCTATTATTAGGGCTGCGATTAGGATGATATAAAAGGGTCATGAAGAGCATATTACATACACACTTAGCCATACACACACCCTAGCTTGGAGAATTGACAGCGGAGGAGGATTGAAGCGGAGCTTAACCCGACAAACGCAAAGCGAACGTGGAGACGAGTAACGACGAATTTTCATATTCTATTCTTTCGCTCTTCATATTTACTTTGTATTCAAAATGATTAATACTCTGTGGATTGTTGGATTTTATTCATTGATGACGAACTAATTTTCTTATTTAAGCCTATAACGGATCTTATTATGTAACAGAGGACAAAATAGCTTTTAATTCAGTTTATGAATATTATTTCCAGGTTATTTTCTATGGTTTGTGCGTAATTTATATAGTTGCTTGATCACCAATTATCTGTTATCCCATATGAATTCGAGAGATGACATATAGGATTGGAACTAGCCATAGTGACATATGTTTGTGATTTCTGTTGTAGTTGGGATTCATAATTCATGTATAGGATAGAGATATCTGTGCATCATATGTAATCTGATAAGAACTTAATTTTAAACCTTATTTAATTATAATTCACATAGAGATATAGTGAGTTAGTTAATTAAGGTGTCTTGCTTAATTCTATCATCTGTGAATTTGAGTGAGTATGGATGTAATGCATTAAGAGATGGTTATATCTACTTTAGTGTTATTGATTAATAATCTAGAATAATTGATATAAACTAAAGAAAAGTATATTATCTGAAGTAAAATAATAAGTGAAGTTGTAGGCTTAATTCTCTAAAAGTTGTTAAAATCTCGAGTTAGTGTTAATTTGGTCTAAGTAGTAATTTATTTAGAAAATCATCTTTTAATCATTAGTTTGATAAAGCTGAAATAATATAAAACTGGTACTTGTTTGATTAAATAGAAATTATTGTCTCTGTGGGTACGATATTTGATCTTATCATTATATTACTTGTTGACCACATACACTTGCATGTAGCGGGTATAGAAAATACCCAACAAGTATTTGGCGCCGTTGTCAGTATCTTATTTTTAGTTTGATTGGTTATTTCAGGTAATTTTGAGTAGTGCATGCCAACTCGATCGAAGAAGCCAAATTTGTTGCCTTTCGAGGACGACATCGACAAACGGTTTCAGAAGTTAACTAAGTGGATTGCAAAGACTCGAGAAGAACTTGAAACACCCAAAGAAAATATGGCTGCTGAACCGTAAGAGAAAGCACTGTGGGATTATGCTACACCGCGGATTTCAGAGATTCAGTCCAGTATCACCAGGTCGGCGATTAATGCTAACAACTTTGAGATCAAGCCTGGAACGATACAGATGTAGCAGAATAATTGCCAATTTGGAGGTCTTTCGAATGATGACCTAAACAAGCACATTGTCAGTTTCATAGAAATCTATGACACCTTCAAGTGCAACGGAGTTTCAGATGATGCTATCAGATTAAGACTATTTCCGCTTACACTCAAAGATAAGGCAAAGGGTTGGCTCCATTCTCTACCACCGGGGTTGTAACGGGACGAAATTTAATTGAACCGTGATTCTGGGGACAGAATCCTTTTAAGGGGGGAAAGATGTGACAAACAAGATTTTTGTAATTTATTTTGAATATTTATTGAATTAAATAAATATTTTTTTGATGATTTAATTATTGAGTTAAATAATTAATTGATGAATTTGTGGTAGATTAATTTAATTATATGTGTCACATTAGTTAAATTAATGTGGTGAATTTTTATATTCAAAGTATGTATTTAATTGAGCTTATTTGATTAATATATTAATTAATAAGCATAATGTTATTCTAATTAATTTAATAATTAATTAGAGATTTATGATTAGACATAATTAATAAATAAGAATTTTAATTATGTGACTATGTGATTTAATGTAGATTTATGCTATTTTATTTAATTGATTTAAATGTGACAAACAAGATTTTTGTAATTTATTTTGAATATTTATTGAATTAAATAAATATTTTTTTGATGATTTAATTATTGAGTTAAATAATTAATTGATGAATTTGTGGTAGATTAATTTAATTATATGTGTCACATTAGTTAAATTAATGTGGTGAATTTTTATATTCAAAGTATGTATTTAATTGAGCTTATTTGATTAATATATTAATTAATAAGCATAATGTTATTCTAATTAATTTAATAATTAATTAGAGATTTATGATTAGACATAATTAATAAATAAGAATTTTAATTATGTGACTATGTGATTTAATGTAGATTTATGCTATTTTATTTAATTGATTTAAATAGCATTATTTGATTTAATTGGGTGTGACATTAATTAACTATATTATAATAAATTAATTAAAATAAATGAGAAGGGATTCCTTAAGCTAGCCAAACAAGGCCTTAAGGGGAGTTGGTCAGTTAACCCACTAAGGGACCAACTGACAACCACTCACCCATTATATATTATACGTATTATACTTATATACATATATACTATATCAATTCATATATTCATATCAGAGAGAATTTTGAGAGAAAAGATTGAGGAAGAAGAATTTGAAAAGTTTATATCATCATCCTTGAATCATCTTCACCAACTAGCAAGGGTAAATTCAGTTATATTAAGTTTTAAGCTTTCTATTTTTACGTACTTTGAAGTTCTCTGTAATCGTCAATTTTGAATCATTGTTGGTTATATGGTTTTATATGGGTTAAATTATGTTTATAACATGTTTTATACCATGTATACATAAATCACAGTGATCAATTTTATGTAATTACGTCTTAATTAAGTTTTCAAAACTTCCATTAACGTACTTTGAAGTTTTCTGTAAAAGACTAAATTGATGACTTGTTCATGATATGGCTATATATATATTAATTGATGTCCATAACATATTATATGCCATATATGCATAACTTTCAGTGATCACACCATGGAATTTTGTTGATAATTGGGTTTTCAAAAGTTACAGAGTGTAAAAATTGTACATATGGCCCATATGGCCCTTACGTACAAAATTTACACACCTTATGCGTTTATTTAACTTAAATTAACACTTGAATGTGATTGTGTACATTTAAACGAACAAAATGGAAGTTAAACGAACGGATTCGGTGTTATAACGAATCCGTAACGTTGAATTCTTGTTTTCTTTCAAAACTTTATAAAATATTGAAAATAGTGAAATTAAATGTTGTGATTTGTGTAATTCCGTGATTTAAAGTGTTAAAAGCATGCTTAGAACATGGTATGATGTTTCTGTAAATTCTATATCTCATGGGTAGCCTTAAATTCATTTCGTTAGTTTAATTTGGATTTATTTGGGTTGCTCTGTGTGTCATTCGCGAACTGGAAATCTGGGTCTGCGTTTCCGCGCGGCCGCGCTGGTCCCAAGGGTAACTGGCGCGCGGCCGCGCCCCTTGCAGAAATTTGAAATTTTTTTGCTAAGTGTTCGTGTGTTCTAAGAGGTGGTTTAAAACCTAATGTAATGAACATAAAGATATGCTAAACATATAATAAGAGGTTAATAACTTATATTACGTGAGTAATTAATAAGTTAATTACATGACTTGAATCGTTAATTGTATAGTCCAATAACGTGCTCAAGACCGATGTGTGTGATTCGATACGTATATCGAGTTATTGATTAATTTGTATTGTGAACGTATTGATATGTAGGATGTAATAAAGAACGTGAATTATAATTGTAGCTTGTGCAAGAGGCAAGTATCCTATCCCTAATTTATTGATTTAGCAAGTTCCCTAAATTCTAATTTATTCATTTATTAAGCCTTAGACTTGTGTTTCTATATCGAGTAAGCTCGTGTTTTTAATTGTTCAAGTTCGAAATTCATATTACATATTGTAACTCTTTTAAAAGCATGATTCAGTGATACAATACTTATTCGATTGTATACTCTTGAGATTTATTATTCAAGTTGAATATCGATGTTATTGTTGAACCTTATAGGACTAGTGAACCCTTATTGATTCGACTAGTCCATAGTTGATGAACGTTCTAAATTCCAAAATACTTATTGAGCTTATCCAAACCAAACTTCCTTTGGTGTGGACTCTGATGTCAAAACTGAGATGAACAACCCTGTAAAAGGGGATTATTTACGCTTTAGCGTTGAGATATTGTGCACAATATGGTACTAAGGGCTGATCCCCCTAAGTACGAGAAGTAGAGTCCATAGTCTTATGACTGTTAAAGGTTTTAAGTATAAACACTTTACAACCTAGGACATAGTTCAAGGTCTTATGACCCTCAGATGATATTTTGATTCCTGTTATTTATCCTCGAGTCAAAAGTTGAGTTTCTTTATTCAGATGTCTTTGATTCACTCGCATGTTATTATATTGTTGTCATATTATTATACTTGTGGGCAACCGTGCTCACTCTTGCGTAATAATAACATTGCAGTTAAGAACGAAAGGTCTGACGAGCCTTCTACTAGCAAAGGCAAGGGCAAAGTCAACAAGTGATGAAGACTTGTTGTTTATTTTATGTGTTTATGTTTCAGACTTATGTTAAAGTTGTGTAAGACTTATTTAATTATTTATATTTCCGCACTTGAGATTTAAGGTTAAGTACGACCTGGGATTGATGTATTTCTTTTCAGATGTTGTAACCCCATAAGGGGAGGATTATTTCTATTTATTTCATGGTTTGCATTTACTATGGGTAGATAGATAGATGATATTTGTACAGTGAACACCAAGTCCCGTGGAAATTGAAGTACCCGGATTTGGGGGTGTCACAGGTTGGTATCAGAGCTGTAGGTTATGAACCTTAGGTGGGGAAAAACCTTAGGATAGTAGCCTTTTTAGAGATCGAGAACATAGTAATGATAACTCTTATCGAGTTCTAAGAAAGATAATAACTTACCTTATGTGCTACGTGCTTATACTTATATATTCGAGTCTCGATTAGCATCACGTAATTACTAAAACTTAAAATTTTATTTGTCAGGACGACGAATGCTGGAGAACCTAGTCAGTCCAGGGACCTTGTACCCCTAGAGGCTAGAGAGGAGGAGCCCCGAGATATCCACGTAGTTTGGGAGCAGTTAGTCCGACGAGAGCCATCACCCTTGATCACAGTCATTGGTCAGGAAATTGTGCCGGTGTCTAATTCAGAGGAGGACTCTGAGGAAGACCCTGAGGAGATTGAAGTTCAGGCTGAGGCAGCTGAAGAGGAGGAGGAAGACCCTGAAGAGTTCCCGCCGAGCTCTATCAGTGCTGAGATGTATGACGAGCTGTATGACCGTAACATAGAGTTACGTGATACTGTTCAGGAGCTGAGGGAGACTGTTCAGGAGCTGAGGGAGCGGTCGGTTACTCAACAGTCTACCATCGAGCTGAGGGATGGAGAGGTTGAGGCTCTTCACACACGTTTGGGAAATGTAGAGTGGAATTTGGCTCACGAGAAGGGCCAAACCGAGCAGAAGTCAGAGGAAATTGAGGAATTGAAGAATGAACTAAAAGAGAAATCAGCAAGGCTGGCCATAGCAGAGGAGGCTTGGGTAAGGGAATCACGACGAGCAGATGTCGCAGAAGATAATTGTCGGGCGAAGAAGGCCAAGCTTGAAGAGACGTACTCTATACTTCAGTATGCAATTGACGAGGCCCAGGATCGGGTTATGAGGTACCCAATTCAGTTTGAAGGACTACCGTCGTACATGCTAGATCGCAGGACGATGTCTCGGATTATGGAAGAAGAGCGTGGCAAAGCTGTTCGTCGCCTTAATGGGCAGTGATAGGAACATTTGATTTTGTGAAACCTATCTGGTAGTTAATAATGTAAATTCCAATGTGTTTATAAACAGAGGAATATTTTATGTTTTAAATCCTGTAGATTCTTTATCTCAGGATAGTTGATGTAAATAGCAGTGATGCTATCGTATTATGTTAAAACTTTTGATTTAGTAATATATCAGAGTTTATTTGAGATAATGTGTTGACTGATTGTGTCTAAATGTTTAAGTTAAGCCTTAGATATTTAAAAGATTGAATAAAGTTCTAATACGCGTATTTCTTAAGAGTAAAATGCCGCCAAGGAGACGATCTAACCGTCAACAGGCCCAAGAAGGGTCAACTAACAACAACAACGACGCCAATGCTAACCCCGTTCAGCAGTTGGCGAACTTACTTGCTGGAGCGCTTAACAACCAACCTCAAGCTCCACCGACCACAACGTTCAAGGACTTCAAGGCGGTGGGACCGCCAGAGTTTAAAGGCACCATGAACCCGATAGAAGCTCAAACCTGGGTCATGGAGATGGAAAAAGTTTTTGACGTCGCCAGAGTCAGAGAGGACCAGAAAACCGCCTATGCAACGTTCATGCTGAAATCTGAGGCCAGCTATTGGTGGCAAGCGAATAAGGTCCGGGGAGGTGAAGGTGTGATTACCTGGGAGAGGTTCAAGGAGATGTTCTTCGAGATGTACTTTCCGACCAGCTCGCAGAATCAAATGGAGGTCCAGTTCTTGGAACTGAAACAGGGAAATATGTCCGTACCAGAATATGCGGCGAAATTCAATGAGTTGGCTAGGTTTGCCACGTATCAAGTGCACACCGATCAGAGGAAGGCAAGGAGGTTTGAACAGGGCCTGAAGCCCTGGTTGTATAGCAAAGTGTCAATGTTCCAATTGAACACTTTTGCTGGGGTGTTGGAGAAGGCCATTCTCGCTGAAGGCGGGAGTGATGCAGTTACAAAGTATAACCAAGATCAGAAAAAGAAGAAGAGTGAAGGTGAAGGAATTAACAAGGCTAGTGGTAGCAACACGGGAGGGAGTAATAATCAGAAGAGGAGGTGGAATGATAACTCATCGACTGGGAATCAGCAAGGTGGTCAGAAAAAGAGGATCGAAGCTTGTTCGACCTGCGGGAAAGCTCACCTGGGGGTCTGTATGAAGGGAAAACGAGTATGTTATAATTGTGGTCAGGAAGGCCACATAGCACCTAACTGTCCGAACCCAAAGAAGGGCGCTTGCTTCACTTGCGGCTCAAAGGACCATCTGGCAAGGGACTGTCCCAAGAAGGGATCTGGAAGGGAAGGATCAGGTGGAAACAGGGGAAACAGCGGTGGAAGTGCTTTAACTATCACGGGACCAACCGCAACCAACCGACCAACCGCCAGGACCTTCAACATGACCGTGCAGGATGCTGTGCAGTCTCGCGATGTGGTGTCAGGTATCATTCCGATCAATAAAGTTAATGCTTATGTACTATTTGATTCGGGTGCTACTTGTTCATTTATATCCGATGACTTTGCTAAGAACTTAGAACTTCCTATGGACGAGTTAGAATACCCCATGAATATAGAGATTGCGAATAGAGAAGTAATCCCTGTTAAGTATGTACACAAGAACTGTAGAGTAGATATTAAGGGTAACATTATGAACGTAAATCTTATCCCGATTAGACTTGGGGAATTCGATGTTATTCTGGGAATGGATTGGCTAGTCAATTATGGGGCTGTAATTGATTGCCAGAGGAAGTGTATCAACCTTATGACCCCGTCAAAGGTTGTGTTTTATGGCAGTAAATCGCCTAGACAAGCGAGTTGTCTGACGATGATGCAGGCCAGGAAGTTGTTAAGACAAGGCTGTGTAGGATATTTAGCCTACATAGTCGATAGTCGTAAAGAAAATTCGAAATTAGAAGATATACCAGTCGTGAGGGACTTCTTAGACGTATTTCCGGATGATCTGCCAGGACTTCCGCCAGACAGAGAGGTTGAGTTTGTGATCGATTTGGCGCCAGGGACGGCCCCAATATCGAAGGCACCATACCGGATGGCTCCGGTAGAGATGAAAGAGTTAATGGTACAACTACAAGAGTTACTGGACAAGAAGTACATCCAACCGAGCGTATCGCCGTGGGGAGCGCCGGTGTTATTTGTGAAGAAGAAGGACGGGACGATGCGGCTTTGCATCGACTACAGAGAACTGAATAAGGTCACAATTAAGAATAGATATCCATTACCGAGGATCGACGATCTGTTCGACCAATTGAAGGGTGCAAGGTACTTTTTAAAGATAGACTTGAGGAGTGGCTATCATCAGCTGAAGGTGAGGCCAGAGGATGTTCCAAAGACAGCATTTAGGACTCGATATGGTCACTACGAATTTTTGGTAATGTCATTTGGTCTAACGAATGCTCCTGCAGCATTCATGGGCTTAATGAATGGAGTGTTCAAGCCGTTTTTGGACAAATTCGTGGTGGTCTTTATCGACGATATTTTGGTATACTCGAAGACCAAGGAAGAACATGTAGAACATCTGAAGTTAACATTAGAGGCGTTGAGAAGAGAGAAGTTGTACGCCAAATTTTCTAAATGTGAATTCTGGATTGAAAGAGTGCAATTTCTTGGACATGTGATCGACAAGGACGGAATTTCGGTAGATCCCTCTAAAGTCGAAGCTGTGATGAACTGGGATCTGCCGAAAACACCGTCGGAAGTGAGGAGTTTTCTTGGATTGGCGGGTTATTATAGAAGATTTATTCAGGACTTTTCCAAGATCGCAACTCCGCTGACAAATTTGACTAGAAAATCGGTGAAATTCGTTTGGACAGAGAAGTGTGAGGAAAGTTTCCAAGAGCTCAAGAGGAGGTTGAGTTCAGCACCTGTGTTATCCCTTCCGGACGACACAGGCAATTTTGTGGTTTATAGTGATGCGTCGCATAAAGGACTTGGCTGTGTGCTTATGCAAAACGGCAGGGTCATTGCGTATGCGTCACGACAATTGAAAGACTATGAGAAGGGGTATCCGACCCATGACTTGGAGTTAGCTGCCGTGGTATTTGCTTTAAAAATTTGGAGACACTATCTCTATGGGGAGAAGTGTGAAATATATACAGACCACAAGAGTCTGAAATATATCTTTACACAGAAGGACTTGAATATGCGCCAGAGAAGTTGGCTGGAGTTAATTAAGGATTATGACTGTGAAATCTTATACCATCCGGGTAAGGCTAATGTGGTTGCCGACGCCTTAAGCAGAAAGGGTCGGGAGAAATTGATGATGTTGACTACTCAGGAGGAACTAATTTCAGCAATGGAAAAGCTGAAATTGGAAGTGAAGTATTCGATGGAGATTGACGAGAAGTTGTTTCAGATTCAAGCTGGTACAACCCTATTGGATAAAGTTAAGGAAGCTCAACTTCAGGACGCAGAATGTGAGAAGGTTAAGAAAAAGATATCTGAAGGAACCGAACCGAGATTCAAGATAGACAGTGAGGGACTACTGAGATTTGAGAATAGAGTTCGGGTACCGTCAGTGCCAGAAATTAAGGATGACATTTTGAGAGAGGCTCATAGCTCACGGTATTCAATTCACCCCGGTAGTACCAAGATGTACCAGGATCTTCGACAGCACTTCTGGTGGCCAAATTTGAAACGAGATGTTGCTGAGTGTGTTGCAAAGTGTCTAACCTGTCAGAAAGTGAAAGCAGAACATCAGAGACCAAGTGGTTTGCTACAACCCCTGGAAATCCCAGAATGGAAATGGGAACACATTACGATGGATTTCGTGGTTGGCCTTCCGACGACTCAGAAAGGCTACGACGCAGTATGGGTTATCGTTGACCGACTGACGAAATCCGCACACTTCCTTCCGATTAAAATCAGATTCAACTTAGACCAGTTGGCAAGGCTATATGTGAAAGAGATTGTTTCGAGGCACGGAGTTCCGGTGTCAATTGTTTCCGACAGAGATCCGCGTTTCACATCGAACTTCTGGAAGCGACTACAAGAATGCATGGGGACACAGTTGAGAATGAGTACGGCTTATCACCCTCAGACAGATGGGCAGAGTGAAAGAACGATCCAGACATTGGAAGATATGTTGAGAGCATGCATCATGGATTTTAAAGGAAATTGGGATGATCACCTACCGCTTGTGGAATTCGGTTACAACAACAGTTACCACGCTAGTATTGGCATGCCGCCTTACGAAGCGTTGTACGGAAGAAAATGCAGAACCCCGCTATACTGGGATGAAGTTGGCGAGAGACAACTATTAGGTCCAGAACTGGTACAGCAGACAGCAGAGATAGTCAAAGTGATCAGAACAAGACTGGTAGCAGCTCAGGATAGGCAGAAGAAATACGCCGATCCACACCGTAAGAACGTTGAGTTTGAATCGGGTAGCTATGTGTTCTTGAAAGTCTCTCCCTGGAAGGGGAAGATCAGATTCGGTAAGAAGGGAAAATTGAGCCCAAGGTTCATTGGACCCTTTGAAGTACTGCGAAGGATTGGAGAAGTTGCGTATGAGGTAGCCTTACCTCCGGCGCTTGAGAATGTCCACAACGTCTTTCATGTGTCAGTTTTACGCCCCTACAAACCCGATTACAAACATGTGATTGAATATGAACCCCTACATTTTGAGAAAGACTTATCCTATGAAGAAATTCCTGTTCAGATTGTTGACAGGAAAGAGCAAGTCCTCAGAAATAAAATTATACCTTCTGTTAAGGTAATTTGGAGGAACCACAATGCTGAAGAAGCTACGTGGGAACTCGAAGAGCATATGATGAAGAATTACCCAGATTTATTTACTTATTTTTTTTGTTTATGCGATTCTGGGGACAGAATCTTTGTAAGGGGGGGAGAATGTAACGGGACGAAATTTAATTGAACCGTGATTCTGGGGACAGAATCCTTTTAAGGGGGGAAAGATGTGACAAACAAGATTTTTGTAATTTATTTTGAATATTTATTGAATTAAATAAATATTTTTTTGATGATTTAATTATTGAGTTAAATAATTAATTGATGAATTTGTGGTAGATTAATTTAATTATATGTGTCACATTAGTTAAATTAATGTGGTGAATTTTTATATTCAAAGTATGTATTTAATTGAGCTTATTTGATTAATATATTAATTAATAAGCATAATGTTATTCTAATTAATTTAATAATTAATTAGAGATTTATGATTAGACATAATTAATAAATAAGAATTTTAATTATGTGACTATGTGATTTAATGTAGATTTATGCTATTTTATTTAATTGATTTAAATAGCATTATTTGATTTAATTGGGTGTGACATTAATTAACTATATTATAATAAATTAATTAAAATAAATGAGAAGGGATTCCTTAAGCTAGCCAAACAAGGCCTTAAGGGGAGTTGGTCAGTTAACCCACTAAGGGACCAACTGACAACCACTCACCCATTATATATTATACGTATTATACTTATATACATATATACTATATCAATTCATATATTCATATCAGAGAGAATTTTGAGAGAAAAGATTGAGGAAGAAGAATTTGAAAAGTTTATATCATCATCCTTGAATCATCTTCACCAACTAGCAAGGGTAAATTCAGTTATATTAAGTTTTAAGCTTTCTATTTTTACGTACTTTGAAGTTCTCTGTAATCGTCAATTTTGAATCATTGTTGGTTATATGGTTTTATATGGGTTAAATTATGTTTATAACATGTTTTATACCATGTATACATAAATCACAGTGATCAATTTTATGTAATTACGTCTTAATTAAGTTTTCAAAACTTCCATTAACGTACTTTGAAGTTTTCTGTAAAAGACTAAATTGATGACTTGTTCATGATATGGCTATATATATATTAATTGATGTCCATAACATATTATATGCCATATATGCATAACTTTCAGTGATCACACCATGGAATTTTGTTGATAATTGGGTTTTCAAAAGTTACAGAGTGTAAAAATTGTACATATGGCCCATATGGCCCTTACGTACAAAATTTACACACCTTATGCGTTTATTTAACTTAAATTAACACTTGAATGTGATTGTGTACATTTAAACGAACAAAATGGAAGTTAAACGAACGGATTCGGTGTTATAACGAATCCGTAACGTTGAATTCTTGTTTTCTTTCAAAACTTTATAAAATATTGAAAATAGTGAAATTAAATGTTGTGATTTGTGTAATTCCGTGATTTAAAGTGTTAAAAGCATGCTTAGAACATGGTATGATGTTTCTGTAAATTCTATATCTCATGGGTAGCCTTAAATTCATTTCGTTAGTTTAATTTGGATTTATTTGGGTTGCTCTGTGTGTCATTCGCGAACTGGAAATCTGGGTCTGCGTTTCCGCGCGGCCGCGCTGGTCCCAAGGGTAACTGGCGCGCGGCCGCGCCCCTTGCAGAAATTTGAAATTTTTTTGCTAAGTGTTCGTGTGTTCTAAGAGGTGGTTTAAAACCTAATGTAATGAACATAAAGATATGCTAAACATATAATAAGAGGTTAATAACTTATATTACGTGAGTAATTAATAAGTTAATTACATGACTTGAATCGTTAATTGTATAGTCCAATAACGTGCTCAAGACCGATGTGTGTGATTCGATACGTATATCGAGTTATTGATTAATTTGTATTGTGAACGTATTGATATGTAGGATGTAATAAAGAACGTGAATTATAATTGTAGCTTGTGCAAGAGGCAAGTATCCTATCCCTAATTTATTGATTTAGCAAGTTCCCTAAATTCTAATTTATTCATTTATTAAGCCTTAGACTTGTGTTTCTATATCGAGTAAGCTCGTGTTTTTAATTGCTCAAGTTCGAAATTCATATTACATATTGTAACTCTTTTAAAAGCATGATTCAGTGATACAATACTTATTCGATTGTATACTCTTGAGATTTATTATTCAAGTTGAATATCGATGTTATTGTTGAACCTTATAGGACTAGTGAACCCTTATTGATTCGACTAGTCCATAGTTGATGAACGTTCTAAATTCCAAAATACTTATTGAGCTTATCCAAACCAAACTTCCTTTGGTGTGGACTCTGATGTCAAAACTGAGATGAACAACCCTGTAAAAGGGGATTATTTACGCTTTAGCGTTGAGATATTGTGCACAATATGGTACTAAGGGCTGATCCCCCTAAGTACGAGAAGTAGAGTCCATAGTCTTATGACTGTTAAAGGTTTTAAGTATAAACACTTTACAACCTAGGACATAGTTCAAGGTCTTATGACCCTCAGATGATATTTTGATTCCTGTTATTTATCCTCGAGTCAAAAGTTGAGTTTCTTTATTCAGATGTCTTTGATTCACTCGCATGTTATTATATTGTTGTCATATTATTATACTTGTGGGCAACCGTGCTCACTCTTGCGTAATAATAACATTGCAGTTAAGAACGAAAGGTCTGACGAGCCTTCTACTAGCAAAGGCAAGGGCAAAGTCAACAAGTGATGAAGACTTGTTGTTTATTTTATGTGTTTATGTTTCAGACTTATGTTAAAGTTGTGTAAGACTTATTTAATTATTTATATTTCCGCACTTGAGATTTAAGGTTAAGTACGACCTGGGATTGATGTATTTCTTTTCAGATGTTGTAACCCCATAAGGGGAGGATTATTTCTATTTATTTCATGGTTTGCATTTACTATGGGTAGATAGATAGATGATATTTGTACAGTGAACACCAAGTCCCGTGGAAATTGAAGTACCCGGATTTGGGGGTGTCACAGGGGTCAATCACCACATGGAACAATTTTGCCCAAAATTTTTTGGCTAAGTTCTTCCCGCCTTCAAAGGCACATAAAATGAGAACGAAGATTTCTTCATTTGCACAGCTACAAAGAGAACCATTATATGAAGCATGTGAGAGGTACAAAGAGCTGTTGAGAAAATGCCCTCATCATGGACTACTGCATTGGATGCAGATAAACACATTCTACAATGGGTTAGGTTGTCATATACGGACGAGAATCGATGCAGCCTCAGGTGGAACTTTTCTGGCAAAGAAATTTGAGGAGGCATGGGACTTGATAGAAACAATGGCTACAAATAACTATCAGTGGCCGACTGAGAGGATGATTCAACCCAAAGCTGCAGGAATTTTGGAGGTGGAGACTATGACAGCTATATCTGCACAACTAGCAGCGTTATCAAAGAAGATGGATGCCATATCTATGGGAAACGTGCAGCAGGTAGCATTTATATGTGAACTTTGTGCAGGTGAGCATCCGACAGAATAGTGTGTGATCAACCCAGCTTCAGTTCAGTTTGTGGGTAGCTATAATAGGTCACCCAACACATATCAGAATGCATACAATCAGGGGGCTAGGAACCATACAAACTTTTCTTGGAACAACAACCAAAATCAGAATCAGCAGCAGGCTCCAAGACCATCATACCCCCTGGTTTTCAGAATCAAAATCAACAGGCAGCTCCACATCAAGAGAAAAAGATAGATTTAGAGGTGATATTGGCAAAATACATAACAGGAAATAAAGCAACGATGAAAACTTAAGTGACGACGATTAAGAATCTAGAAACTCAGATTGGGCGGATCGCTAGTGCACTGAATAGTAGACCCCAAGGGACCTTGCCAAGTGATACAGAAAAGAATCTGAGGGGAGGACATGAGCAATGTCAAGCTGTCACACTGCGGAGTGGGAAACAGCTAGCCGAGCAGGAGTCAGAGAAGCCGACTATGGATAAGCAGGTTGAGACCAGTGTAGAAGAAATAGTGGAAGGGAAAGCATGAGAAAAATCTGCAAAAAAAAGAACAAGTGGTTACACCGATAGTCTACCCACCACAGATTCAACAACGGATCCGAAAACAGAAATTAGAGCAACAATTCACTAAGTTTCTGGGAATGTTCAAGAAGTTACACATCAACATCCCTTTTGCGGAGGCATTAGAACAGATGCCTAGTTATGCCAAGTTCGTGAAGGATATGGTAGTAGTGTGCATACAAGCCAATCATGTATGATGATAAAGCACATACTTTATAAATAATCTTATTTATTTATTAATAAAAGTATTAACTTATTAAAGGCATTTAATTATCTACATGGTGCTATTTTTATAAAATATAAATAACCCAGAGTTTTAAGCAATATTTTTAGAATCGTGATGTTGATCATGCTAATGAGATCTAAATTCTTAGAAAGCTTTAAAACTAAAATAGTTCCCAATCGTGGAATTTCTAAAACGGGATTAGTAAATCCTGATAGATTGGTACATATGTTGCTTACTCTTTGGATGAGGATGATCGATTTCATGATCATTTATGTGGAGACACTAAAACAAGTATGTAGGTGCTTATTGGAGAATAAGTTCATTGAACGTGACTCGCTATGGAATAACCTAATGGAGTTTTACTTGCATGTCAATAGGAATTCCTAACATGATAATAGTACAAGTGATCTTTGGACTTGAGATCATCATAGTATCTTGTATGCAATGAATTATACTTTGACTTATTCCTTAAGGCCCTTTAGAGTATATAAAAGGGTATGCTTGGGCATAATGAGTTACATATGGAGATAATGAATGATCAATAAAGAATCTACCACTTCTAGTAAAAGAGGAGATATGTCCTATGTGATTCGTTAAATGACAACCTAGGAATCCTTGGCCAAGGTGGAATGAAATTAGAAAGGAGTTTCTAATTTGCATTATATGGAGTTATGCATTTTTTAATCGAGATACATATAATTAAATAAAATAAGACTTGACATTAAGTCTATGTCTTATATTTAATTGAGACATTATATGGTGGAAGGATTGAATTGTACGGTAACTATTAACTCAAAGGTTCTTTTATGATTAATGTTGAAATCTATATTATCTGAAAAGTCGTTGATCGCTAGGGAGGCTTATCCCTATTGTAGAATAAATGTTATTTATTTAAATAGATTATTAGTTTAATTTATTTATTTAAATAAGATTAGAATTGTTCTAATTAATTTATTCACAACCGGTTTAATATGGAGAACCTAAAGGGTCACACCAAAAAAGGAATAACAATTATTTTAGAAGATAATGGCATAATCGTAATAATGCATTAAGTGTAATTAATTTAATCTATTGTGATAGAATAAATTAAATAGCTTGATGTTTATTATTTAATATTTTGAAAATATTAAATATAAATTAATAAGAGGAGTCTTATTAATATTATTACAATTATTATTATTTTAATTCTAAAGGAGTTTAGGAATTAATTTAATATTAGTACTCTCAATTATTCCTAATGAGATTAGGAGACAAATTAATTAAAGGAGTTTAGTTAATTAAATTCCAATATGTTGGAAAGCCTAATTAATTAAAAATGTTTAATTAATTAATAATAGAAACCTAATTCTAATTAGATTAGTAGGGTTAACCTAGTATCTATATACGAGAGTCTTCTATCAGATATAAGATAGAGGTGATTCCAAGAGTTGGAGAGTACAACATATTTTCTACGGAGAATAGAAAAAGGGTTTATCCAACCACCCATCTTTCTGAGTTATTTCTCTTCCTTGGTGGATCACTTCTAGAGGCCAAACACTTGGCTGGCTAACGTTGATCAAAGGAAGAAGCCACCACAGGAAATTCAAGGAGATCCAAGGAGAGCAAGGAGTAGAACTCGTAACTGTGGAAGCTATATTCTACGAGGGTATGATTTTGATCTTCCTACTTTTTTGTTATTGATAATTGAGCACAAAGTATAATCATGGCATGGGTTCGTATAAAATTTTTAAAACCTTCATTATCGCGCTTCCGCCCTTATTTATGTAATTTAATTGCATGTATACATTACGTACAAACCCAACAGTGGTATCAGAGCCTAACTTTGTGCTAATTATCAATTTTATGATTTCATGTATGAATTGATGTAAGATTGGATCGAATTTTCTGGACAAAAATTGAATTCTGCGGATTCTGCGATGAACAGCGCAGCTGCGCCGCTGCCCAGTTCATTCTGGGTGCAGCTGCGCCGTTCAGCAAAATCGTTCTATTTAGAAAGGCAGCGCAGTTGCGCCGCGCCCCAGTTCATTCTGGGCGCAGCTGCGCCAGCCCCTGGATAGAAACTAAAATTCTTATTTTTATTAATTAAGTAAATGATTTATTTAATTTATAAAAGTTTAAAGTAAAGGAGTTTATTTTATTTGAAATACGATTTCAGATTGCTAAAATTAAAGGAGTTTAATTTGGATTTGTTTTTTATTAAAATAAAAGAGTTTATTTTGTTTTAAAAAAAAAATTTAGCAAAACTTTTGTCCATTAAATGACATCGATCTATATATGGAATGGGTTTATTATTCATGAGATGAATGGTTATTTATTGATGCATATGTTGATGTGTATGATTATAAATGGGGTTGATTATGGACTATTGACCAATGTGATTGGATTTTATTTTAGTTGAATGCATAAATGAATGGGTTTTATTAAATGGGGTGTGCGTACCTCGTCTTCTCTGATTTTTCTTTATGTAAATTCTATCTCACTCCTATGTACTTCCCCTTGACTGCTAATCAAGGTTTCTATTTAATTTTAAATAGTTTATGTAATAGAGATAGTTAGAATTATCTTGAAGAAATTGGAGACAAAGGAGCAAGGAGCACGTGAAGACCCGTTTGTATGGAGCCCGGGTTTAAATGTAATAGTTACGTTTAAATTTAAATTCTTGCACTCCTGGGTTTGATCTTTTGGTTCACTTGGTGGCTCTAGTGAACCAAACTAGAATAAAAGTCCATAATCAATCCGGGTAGAATATAGTATTCTATATGTGCATGCTAAGTATTATATATATATATATATATATATATATATATATATTATATTTTATGCAAACATGCTTCGCATGTTTAATAAAATGACGGGTATTATATATATATACATATATATGTGCATGCGCGCTAAACAAGATGAGACAATAATAACAAACTCCTCAAAGAAATTATATTAAATCCGAAGCGTTCAAATGATATTTAGAATATCGAACGTCACCTTCTAGCATGATAAATTAATAGAGTATTAAATATTTAATATGAGCTTATTGAGCTATCCACAAGGCGAGTATTGTGTATTTAATATATTAATTTAATCACATTTGATGCTTATCAAGAAAATTGAACAATATAGTCTTGTTGTGTTATCCACAAAGACGAATATTTTTCTTTTTTGAATTTATGAAAATGCTAGGCTGGAATTAACTTAAATCATTTTAGTTCGGATGTGCACACACTTGACCATTATGATTTAAGAGGAAAAATAAAAGGAGTTGCATGTTGATATAATTGACAAGTGTTGTCTACCTATTTATTTATATATCGTTTGTTGTGCTATCCACAAGGCTATATACATTTGAAATGGGATTCTTATTCTCATTAGCAAATCTTTAATTAGATGTTGCCGAACTATATAATTGAGGGTAATATAGTTTGATGAAAATAGTGGGAGATACCAATTTAAAATAAAGACCTAAATTTATTTTGGTATGTAAAATTAATTAAATGAATGTTTGCTAAAATATTGTTTTTCACATGCAGAATTTTAAAAATGTCAAAATTACTTATTTCACTGCGTAGCATACTTGATGCTAATAAACTTACCTTGCCGAATTACACGGACTGGCTTAGAAATCTGAGAATAGTTCTCATTGCTGAAAAGATTTCTTATGTCCTAAATTCATCTGTCCCTGAAACTGTTTCGGAAACAGCCTCTGAGGAAGAGATTGCCACATTTATAAAGTGGCAAGATTATGCATCTGTGGCTCAATGCATCATGCTCGTATCCATGAATAACGAGCTTTAGCGTCAGCACAAAAATATGGATGCTCCTACTATGTTGCTTCACCACAAGGAGTTATATGGTGAACAAAGTAGGACTGCTAGATATGATATATCTGAGGAGCTCTTCTGATCTTGGATGACCGAGGGCACAGCCGTCGAGACTCATGTCCTTAGGGTGATCAATCTAATTGAACGCCTTGGACAGCTTGGGTTCGTCATGGATGGGGAGTTGAGTCAAGTCTTGGTCTTGCAGTCACTCCCTGAGACCTTCTCACAGTTCGTTGTTAGTTTCCACATGAATAAGTTGGATGTCATCTTTCCTGAATTACTTAACATGTTGAAAACTGCAAAAGGTCACTTCCCATCCAAGAAGAACTATGTCTTAATGGTGGATTCTTCCAATAAAAGGAAGAGGCCCAAGGTGTCTTTTGAAAAGAAGAAATCTAAGAAGGCTAAGGGAAAGGGGAAAGGGGAAAGAAAAGGAACAAAAGAAACCTGATCCAGCTGGTAAAGGAATGTGCTTCCATTGCAATGAGCTGGGACATTGGAAAAGGAACTGCAAGAAGTTTCTAGCAAAGAAAAAGCTTGGAGAAGCTTCGACTACCAATCAAGGTTTGTTCATGATTGAAATTAATTTTTTTGAAAGTCATAATTCTACTTTGGTATTGGATACCGACTGCGGTTCTCACATATGTAATACTGTGCAGGGACTGGTCAGAAGTAGAAAGCGAGCAATGATGAGGTCATCCTACGAGTGGGGAATGAAGCAAAGGTTGCTGCATTAGCTGTAGGGACTTATTGTTTAGCAGTGCCTTCGGGCAAGTCCATTTATTTAAATAATTATTATTTTGTTCCAAATATCATTAGAAACATTATTTCTATTTCCGTATTAGATATGGAAGGATTTGACGTTATTATAAAGAACAACAGTTGTTCTATTTATAAAGACAATGTTTTATATGGTATTGGTAATTTGCGAAATGGACTTTATATACTTGACTTGCATGAAAATATACTTCAAATAGAATAAACTAAGAAAAGGAAAAGAGATGATGTTAATTATACCTATACGTGGCACTGTAGACTCGGTCATATCAATGAAACAAGATTATCCAAGTTGCATAAGGATGGGCTCTTAAAGCTATCTAATTTTGAATCATATCCAACTTGTGAATCTTGTCTCATGGGTAAAATGACTAAATCTCCTTTTAGTGAAAAGGAGAAAGAGTTACAGAGTTGTTAGCGTTGATTCACATAGACGTTTGTGGACCTATGACAACAAATGCACGGGGTGGGTATTCTTATTTTATTACTTTCACTGATGATCACTCAAGATTTGGATATGTTTATTTAATGAAATACAAATCAAAATCATTTGCAAAGTTCAAAGAGTTCAGAAGTGAAATAGAGAAATAAACGGGCAAGATTATTAAGATTCTTCGATCAGTTCGAGGTGGAGAATACTTAAGCGGCGAGTTTCTCAATTGTCTCAAAGATAATGGTATAATCTCACAATGGACTCCACCAGGTACACCACAGTTGAATGGAGTATTTGAAAGGAGAAATCAAACATTGTTGGACATGGTTCGATCCATGATGAGTTTTATCGATCTTTTAATTTCATTCTGGGGTTATGCCCTAGAAATGGCTGCATACCTACTTAACAAGGTACCTACCAAATCCGCCCCAAAGACTCCATATAAGATGTGGAAAGGGAGGAAACCAAATCTTAAGCATATTAAGACTTGGGGTTGCCCAGCTTATGTCAAAAAGTTTGAAAATGATAAGCTACAGACCAAATCCGACAAGTGTAGATTTGTGGAATACCCTAAAGAAACCGTAGGGTATTATTTCTATCATCCAACTGATCAAAAGGTGTTTGTTGCCAAATATGCTACCTTCTTGGAAAAGGAGTTTATCCATGAAGGGGTCAGTGGGAATAAGATATAGTTTGAAGAAGTTCAAGAACCACAAATGACTGCGGATCAAAGTCAGGTACCTGACCAAGTGGAAGAACCTACTGTACCACACCCTATTCGTAAATCTGGAAGAGTACCGAAGATACCTTAGAGGTATGGATTCGGCATAGAGCATAACGATGAGGTACACATCATGAATGATGATGATCCATTGAATTACGAACAGGCTATGAGTAATAAAGACTCAGGGAAATGGCTTGAAGCCATGAAATCTGAAATGGACTCCATGGACGAAAACCAAGAATGGACTTTAGTTTCACCACCTGAAGGCATTAAGCCTATTGGGTGTAAATGGGTTTTTAAAAGAAAGATTGGAGCGGATGGCAAGGTAGAGACCTATAAGGCCCGACTGGTTGCAAAAGGTTTCAAACAGAGATAAGGAGTTGACTATGATGAAACCTTCTCACCAGTAGCTATGCTTAAGTCCATTCGTATTTTGCTTAAGATTACAGCTTATAACGACTATGAGATCTGGCAAATGGACGTGAAAATGGCCTTCCTCAATGGAAAACTTGAGGAGGATATGCATATGACACAGCCAGAGGGATTTGTTTCAAAGGTTGGAACAAATCAATTCTGTAAGCTGCAACGATCCATTTATGGATTGAAGCAAGCTTCTCGTAGATGGAACATTCGTTTTGATGAGACAATCAAAGAGTTTGATTTTATAAAAAATGAGGATGAACCATGTGTGTACAAGAAGGTGAGTGGGAGTGAATTTTCATTCCTTGTATTATATGTTGATGATATATTACTGATAGGGAATGACATTCCTATGCTTCAATCAATTAAAATCTGGTTATCTAAACACTTCTCCATGAAGGACTTGGGAGAAGCATCCTATATTTTGGGGATAAACATCTATAGAGATAGATCTAAAAGGATGCTTGGCTTATCCCAAGAAACGAACATTGACACGATGCTAAAGAGGTTTAGCATGGAAGATTCCAAAAGAGGTCTCATGCTGATGAGCCATGGAATAAATCTCTCCAAGAAACAGGCCCCAAAGACACTTGAGGAGAGAAACCATATGAGTAAGATCCCTTATGCATCTGTAATAGGATCTATCATGTATGGTATGATATATACTTGACCGAATGTCGCTCATGCACTTAGCGTAAAGAGCAGATATCAGTCGAATTCAGGAGAAGAGCATTAGAAGGCAGTGAAGAATATCCTAAAGTACTTACGAAGGACTAAGGATATATTTCTTGTTTACGGTGGGTCTGAATTAAAACTCAAGGGATTCACCGACTCAAGTTTTCAAACAGACCAAGATGACAGTAAATCTATTTTGGGGTATGTTTTTACTTTGAACGGAGGTGCAGTGAGTTGAAAAGGTTCCAAGCAGCAAACAGTTGTTGATTCAATGACAGAGGTAGAGTATATAGCTGCAAGAGAAGCTGCAAAGGAAGCTGTTTGGATGAAAAAGTTCATAACAGAACTTGGTGTGGTTCCTAGAATTGTAGAAGCAGTCCCCGTATACTGTGACAACACCGAAGCAGTTGCATAGGATAAGGAACCCAGGTCTCATCAAAAATCCAAACATGTATTGCGATAATTTCAATTGATCAAGGAGATCATTGAAAGAGGAGACGTCACCTTGGAGCGTGTGGACTCTCAAAACAACATTGCAGATCTATTTACTAAAGCTTTGACACAACAGCAGTTTGATAGTCACTTAGAGAAGATGGGTATGAGATACCATGGCGATTGGCTTTAGTGCAAGTGGGAGATTGATAGTAGTGTGCATACAAGCCAATCATGTATGATGATAAAGCACATACTTTATAAATAATCTTATTTATTTATTAATAAAAGTATTAACTTATTAAAGGCATTTAATTATCTACATGGTGCTATTTTTATAATATATAAATAACCCAGAGTTTTAAGCAATATTTTTAGAATCGTGATGTTGATCATGCTAATGAGATCTAAATTCTTAGAAAGCTTTAAAACTAAAATAGTTCCCAATCGTGGAATTTCTAAAACGGGATTAGTAAATCCTGATAGATTGGTACATATGTTGCTTGCTCTTTGGATGAGGATGATCGATTTCATGATCATTTATGTGGAGACACTAAAACAAGTATGTAGGTGCTTATTAGAGAATAAGTTCATTGAACGTGACTCGCTATGGAATAACCTAATGGAGTTTTACTTGCATGTCAATAGGAATTCCTAACATGATAATAGTACAAGTGATCTTTGGACTTGAGATCATCATAGTATCTTGTATGCAATGAATTATACTTTGACTTATTCCTTAAGGCCCTTTAGAGTATATAAAAGGGTATGCTTGGGCATAATGAGTTACATATGGAGATAATGAATGATCAATAAAGAATCTACCACTTCTAGTAAAAGAGGAGATATGTCCTATGTGATTCGTTAAATGACAACCTAGGAATCCTTGGCCAAGGTGGAATGAAATTAGAAAGGAGTTTCTAATTTGCATTATATGGAGTTATGCATTTTTTAATCGAGATACATATAATTAAATAAAATAAGACTTGACATTAAGTCTATGTCTTATATTTAATTGAGACATTATATGGTGGAAGGATTGAATTGTACGGTAACTATTAACTCAAAGGTTCTTTTATGATTAATGTTGAAATCTATATTATCTGAAAAGTCGTTGATCGCTAGGGAGGCTTATCCCTATTGTAGAATAAATGTTATTTATTTAAATAGATTATTAGTTTAATTTATTTATTTAAATAAGATTAGAATTGTTCTAATTAATTTATTCACAACCGGTTTAATATGGAGAACCTAAAGGGTCACACCAAAAAAGGAATAACAATTATTTTAGAAGATAATGGCATAATCGTAATAATGCATTAAGTGTAATTAATTTATCTATTGTGATAGAATAAATTAAATAGCTTGATGTTTATTATTTAATATTTTGAAAATATTAAATATAAATTAATAAGAGGAGTCTTATTAATATTATTACAATTATTATTATTTTAATTCTAAAGGAGTTTAGGAATTAATTTAATATTAGTACTCTCAATTATTCCTAATGAGATTAGGAGACAAATTAATTAAAGGAGTTTAGTTAATTAAATTCCAATATGTTGGAAAGCCTAATTAATTAAAAGTGTTTAATTAATTAATAATAGAAACCTAATTCTAATTAGATTAGTAGGGTTAACCTAGTATCTATATACGAGAGTCTTCTATCAGATATAAGATAGAGGTGATTCCAAGAGTTGGAGAGTACAACATATTTTCTACGGAGAATAGAAAAAGGGTTTATCCAACCACCCATCTTTCTGAGTTATTTCTCTTCCTTGGTGGATCACTTCTAGAGGTCAAACACTTGGCTGGCTAACGTTGATCAAAGGAAGAAGCCACCACAGGAAATTCAAGGAGATCCAAGGAGAGCAAGGAGTAGAACTCGTAACTGTGGAAGCTATATTCTACGAGGGTATGATTTTGATCTTCCTACTTTTTTGTTATTGATAATTGAGCACAAAGTATAATCATGGCATGGGTTTGTATAAAATTTTTAAAACCTTCATTATCGCGCTTCCGCCCTTATTTATGTAATTTGATTGCATGTATGCATTACGTACACACCCAACAGTGGTATCAGAGCCTAACTTTGTGCTAATTATCAATTTTATGATTTCATGTATGAATTGATGTAAGATTGGATCGAATTTTCTGGACAAAAATCGAATTCTGCGGATTCTGCGATGAACAGCGCAGCTGCGCCGCTGCCCAGTTCATTCTGGGTGCAGCTGCGCCGTTCAGCAAAATCGTTCTATTTAGAAAGGCAGCGCAGTTGCGCCGCGCCCCAGTTCATTCTGGGCGCAGCTGCGCCAGCCCCTGGATAGAAACTAAAATTCTTATTTTTATTAATTAAGTAAATGATTTATTTAATTTATAAAAGTTTAAAGTAAAGGAGTTTATTTTATTTGAAATACGATTTCAGATTGCTAAAATTAAAGGAGTTTAATTTGGATTTGTTTTTTATTAAAATAAAAGAGTTTATTTTGTTTTAAAAAAAAATTTAGCAAAACTTTTGTCCATTAAATGACATCGATCTATATATGGAATGGGTTTATTATTCATGAGATGAATGGTTATTTATTGATGCATATGTTGATGTGTATGATTATAAATGGGGTTGATTATGGACTATTGACCAATGTGATTGGATTTTATTTTAGTTGAATGCATAAATGAATGGGTTTTATTAAATGGGGTATGCGTACCTCGTCTTCTCTGATTTTTCTTTATGTAAATTCTATCTCACTCCTATGTACTTCCCCTTGACTGCTAATCAAGGTTTCTATTTAATTTTAAATAGTTTATGTAATAGAGATTGTTAGAATTATCTTGAAGAAATTGGAGACTAAGGAGCAAGGAGCACGTGAAGACCCGTTTGTATGGAGCCCGGGTTTAAATGTAATAGTTACGTTTAAATTTAAATTCTTGCACTCCTGGGTTTGATCTTTTGGTTCACTTGGTGGCTCTAGTGAACCAAACTAGAATAAAAGTCCATAATCAATCCGGGTAGAATATAGTATTCTATATGTGCATGCTAAGTATTATATATATATTATATTTTATGCAAACATGCTTCGCATGTTTAATAAAATGACGGGTATTTTATATATATACATATATATGTGCATGCACGCTAAACAAGATGAGACAATAATAACAAACTCCTCAAAGAAATTATATTAAATCCGAAGCGTTCAAATGATATTTAGAATATCGAACGTCGCCTTCTAGCATGATAAATGAATAGAGTATTAAATATTTAATATGAGCTTATTGAGCTATCCACAAGGCGAGTATTGTGTATTTAATATATTAATTTAATCACATTTGATGCTTATCAAGAAAATTGAACAATATAGTCTTGTTGTGTTATCCACAAAGACGAATATTTTTCTTTTTTGAATTTATGAAAATGCTAGGCTGGACTTAACTTAAATCATTTTAGTTCGGATGTGCACACACTTGACCATTATGATTTAAGAGGAAAAATAAAAGGAGTTGCATGTTGATATAATTGACAAGTGTTGTCTACCTATTTATTTATATATCGTTTGTTGTGCTATCCACAAGGCTATATACATTTGAAATGGGATTCTTATTCTCATTAGCAAATCTTTAATTAGATGTTGCCGAACTATATAATTGAGGGTAATATAGTTTGATGAAAATAGTGGGAGATACCAATTTAAAATAAAGACCTAAATTTATTTTGGTATGTAAAATTAATTAAATGAATGTTTGCTAAAATATTGTTTTTCACATGCAGAATTTTAAAAATGTCAAAATTACTTATTTCACTGCGTAGCATACTTGATGCTAATAAACTTACCTTGCCGAATTACACGGACTGGCTTAGAAATCTGAGAATAGTTCTCATTGCTGAAAAGATTTCTTATGTCCTAAATTCATCTGTCCCTGAAACTGTTTCGGAAACAGCCTCTGAGGAAGAGATTGCCACATTTATAAAGTGGCAAGATTATGCATCTGTGGCTCAATGCATCATGCTCGTATCCATGAATAACGAGCTTTAGCGTCAGCACAAAAATATGGATGCTCCTACTATGTTGCTTCACCACAAGGAGTTATATGGTGAACAAAGTAGGACTGCTAGATATGATATATCTAAGGAGCTCTTCTGATCTTGGATGACCGAGGGCACAGCCGTCGAGACTCATGTCCTTAGGGTGATCAATCTAATTGAACGCCTTGGACAGCTTGGGTTCGTCATGGATGGGGAGTTGAGTCAAGTCTTGGTCTTGCAGTCACTCCCTGAGACCTTCTCACAGTTCGTTGTTAGTTTCCACATGAATAAGTTGGATGTCATCTTTCCTGAATTACTTAACATGTTGAAAACTGCAAAAGGTCACTTCCCATCCAAGAAGAACTATGTCTTAATGGTGGATTCTTCCAATAAAAGGAAGAGGCCCAAGGTGTCTTTTGAAAAGAAGAAATCTAAGAAGGCTAAGGGAAAGGGGAAAGGGGAAAGAAAAGGAACAAAAGAAACCTGATCCAGCTGGTAAAGGAATGTGCTTCCATTGCAATGAGCTGGGACATTGGAAAAGGAACTGCAAGAAGTTTCTAGCAAAGAAAAAGCTTGGAGAAGCTTCGACTACCAATCAAGGTTTGTTCATGATTGAAATTAATTTTTTTGAAAGTCATAATTCTACTTTGGTATTGGATACCGACTGCGGTTCTCACATATGTAATACTGTGCAGGGACTGGTCAGAAGTAGAAAGCGAGCAATGATGAGGTCATCCTACGAGTGGGGAATGAAGCAAAGGTTGCTGCATTAGCTGTAGGGACTTATTGTTTAGCAGTGCCTTCGGGCAAGTCCATTTATTTAAATAATTATTATTTTGTTCCAAATATCATTAGAAACATTATTTCTATTTCCGTATTAGATATGGAAGGATTTGACGTTATTATAAAGAACAACAGTTGTTCTATTTATAAAGACAATGTTTTATATGGTATTGGTAATTTGCGAAATGGACTTTATATACTTGACTTGCATGAAAATATACTTCAAATAGAATAAACTAAGAAAAGGAAAAGAGATGATGTTAATTATACCTATACGTGGCACTGTAGACTCGGTCATATCAATGAAACAAGATTATCCAAGTTGCATAAGGATGGGCTCTTAAAGCTATCTAATTTTGAATCATATCCAACTTGTGAATCTTGTCTCATGGGTAAAATGACTAAATCTCCTTTTAGTGAAAAGGAGAAAGAGTTACAGAGTTGTTAGCGTTGATTCACATAGACGTTTGTGGACCTATGACAACAAATGCACGGGGTGGGTATTCTTATTTTATTACTTTCACTGATGATCACTCAAGATTTGGATATGTTTATTTAATGAAATACAAATCAAAATCATTTGCAAAGTTCAAAGAGTTCAGAAGTGAAATAGAGAAATAAACGGGCAAGATTATTAAGATTCTTCGATCAGTTCGAGGTGGAGAATACTTAAGCGGCGAGTTTCTCAATTGTCTCAAAGATAATGGTATAATCTCACAATGGACTCCACCAGGTACACCACAGTTGAATGGAGTATTTGAAAGGAGAAATCAAACATTGTTGGACATGGTTCGATCCATGATGAGTTTTATCGATCTTTTAATTTCATTCTGGGGTTATGCCCTAGAAATGGCTGCATACCTACTTAACAAGGTACCTACCAAATCCGCCCCAAAGACTCCATATAAGATGTGGAAAGGGAGGAAACCAAATCTTAAGCATATTAAGACTTGGGGTTGCCCAGCTTATGTCAAAAAGTTTGAAAATGATAAGCTACAGACCAAATCCGACAAGTGTAGATTTGTGGAATACCCTAAAGAAACCGTAGGGTATTATTTCTATCATCCAACTGATCAAAAGGTGTTTGTTGCCAAATATGCTACCTTCTTGGAAAAGGAGTTTATCCATGAAGGGGTCAGTGGGAATAAGATATAGTTTGAAGAAGTTCAAGAACCACAAATGACTGCGGATCAAAGTCAGGTACCTGACCAAGTGGAAGAACCTACTGTACCACACCCTATTCGTAAATCTGGAAGAGTACCGAAGATACCTTAGAGGTATGGATTCGGCATAGAGCATAACGATGAGGTACACATCATGAATGATGATGATCCATTGAATTACGAACAGGCTATGAGTAATAAAGACTCAGGGAAATGGCTTGAAGCCATGAAATCTGAAATGGACTCCATGGACGAAAACCAAGAATGGACTTTAGTTTCACCACCTGAAGGCATTAAGCCTATTGGGTGTAAATGGGTTTTTAAAAGAAAGATTGGAGCGGATGGCAAGGTAGAGACCTATAAGGCCCGACTGGTTGCAAAAGGTTTCAAACAGAGATAAGGAGTTGACTATGATGAAACCTTCTCACCAGTAGCTATGCTTAAGTCCATTCGTATTTTGCTTAAGATTACAGCTTATAACGACTATGAGATCTGGCAAATGGACGTGAAAATGGCCTTCCTCAATGGAAAACTTGAGGAGTATATGTATATGACACAGCCAGAGGGATTTGTTTCAAAGGTTGGAACAAATCAATTCTGTAAGCTGCAACGATCCATTTATGGATTGAAGCAAGCTTCTCGTAGATGGAACATTCGTTTTGATGAGACAATCAAAGAGTTTGATTTTATAAAAAACGAGGATGAACCATGTGTGTACAAGAAGGTGAGTGGGAGTGCATTTTCATTCCTTGTATTATATGTTGATGATATATTACTGATAGGGAATGACATTCCTAGGCTTCAATCAATTAAAATCTGGTTATCTAAACACTTCTCCATGAAGGACTTGGGAGAAGCATCCTATATTTTGGGGATAAACATCTATAGAGATAGATCTAAAAGGATGCTTGGCTTATCCCAAGAAACGAACATTGACACGATGCTAAAGAGGTTTAGCATGGAAGATTCCAAAAGAGGTCTCATGCTGATGAGCCATGGAATAAATCTCTCCAAGAAACAGGCCCCAAAGACACTTGAGGAGAGAAACCATATGAGTAAGATCCCTTATGCATCTGTAATAGGATCTATCATGTATGGTATGATATATACTTGACCGAATGTCGCTCATGCACTTAGCGTAAAGAGCAGATATCAGTCGAATTCAGGAGAAGAGCATTAGAAGGCAGTGAAGAATATCCTAAAGTACTTACGAAGGACTAAGGATATATTTCTTGTTTACGGTGGGTCTGAATTAAAACTCAAGGGATTCACCGACTCAAGTTTTCAAACAGACCAAGATGACAGTAAATCTATTTTGGGGTATGTTTTTACTTTGAACGGAGGTGCAGTGAGTTGAAAAGGTTCCAAGCAGCAAACAGTTGTTGATTCAATGACAGAGGTAGAGTATATAGCTGCAAGAGAAGCTGCAAAGGAAGCTGTTTGGATGAAAAAGTTCATAACAGAACTTGGTGTGGTTCCTAGAATTGTAGAAGCAGTCCCCGTATACTGTGACAACACCGAAGCAGTTGCATAGGATAAGGAACCCAGGTCTCATCAAAAATCCAAACATGTATTGCGATAATTTCAATTGATCAAGGAGATCATTGAAAGAGGAGACGTCACCTTGGAGCGTGTGGACTCTCAAAACAACATTGCAGATCTATTTACTAAAGCTTTGACACAACAGCAGTTTGATAGTCACTTAGAGAAGATGGGTATGAGATACCATGGCGATTGGCTTTAGTGCAAGTGGGAGATTGATAGTAGTGTGCATACAAGCCAATCATGTATGATGATAAAGCACATACTTTATAAATAATCTTATTTATTTATTAATAAAAGTATTAACTTATTAAAGGCATTTAATTATCTACATGGTGCTATTTTTATAATATATAAATAACCCAGAGTTTTAAGCAATATTTTTAGAATCGTGATGTTGATCATGCTAATGAGATCTAAATTCTTAGAAAGCTTTAAAACTAAAATAGTTCCCAATCGTGGAATTTCTAAAACGGGATTAGTAAATCCTGATAGATTGGTACATATGTTGCTTGCTCTTTGGATGAGGATGATCGATTTCATGATCATTTATGTGGAGACACTAAAACAAGTATGTAGGTGCTTATTAGAGAATAAGTTCATTGAACGTGACTCGCTATGGAATAACCTAATGGAGTTTTACTTGCATGTCAATAGGAATTCCTAACATGATAATAGTACAAGTGATCTTTGGACTTGAGATCATCATAGTATCTTGTATGCAATGAATTATACTTTGACTTATTCCTTAAGGCCCTTTAGAGTATATAAAAGGGTATGCTTGGGCATAATGAGTTACATATGGAGATAATGAATGATCAATAAAGAATCTACCACTTCTAGTAAAAGAGGAGATATGCCCTATGTGATTCGTTAAATGACAACCTAGGAATCCTTGGCCAAGGTGGAATGAAATTAGAAAGGAGTTTCTAATTTGCATTATATGGAGTTATGCATTTTTAATCGAGATACATATAATTAAATAAAATAAGACTTGACATTAAGTCTATGTCTTATATTTAATTGAGACATTATATGGTGGAAGGATTGAATTGTACGGTAACTATTAACTCAAAGGTTCTTTTATGATTAATGTTGAAATCTATATTATCTGAAAAGTCGTTGATCGCTAGGGAGGCTTATCCCTATTGTAGAATAAATGTTATTTATTTAAATAGATTATTAGTTTAATTTATTTATTTAAATAAGATTAGAATTGTTCTAATTAATTTATTCACAACCGGTTTAATATGGAGAACCTAAAGGGTCACACCAAAAAAGGAATAACAATTATTTTAGAAGATAATGGCATAATCGTAATAATGCATTAAGTGTAATTAATTTAATCTATTGTGATAGAATAAATTAAATAGCTTGATGTTTATTATTTAATATTTTGAAAATATTAAATATAAATTAATAAGAGGAGTCTTATTAATATTATTACAATTATTATTATTTTAATTCTAAAGGAGTTTAGGAATTAATTTAATATTAGTACTCTCAATTATTCCTAATGAGATTAGGAGACAAATTAATTAAAGGAGTTTAGTTAATTAAATTCCAATATGTTGGAAAGCCTAATTAATTAAAATGTTTAATTAATTAATAATAGAAACCTAATTCTAATTAGATTAGTAGGGTTAACCTAGTATCTATATACGAGAGTCTTCTATCAGATATAAGATAGAGGTGATTCCAAGAGTTGGAGAGTACAACATATTTTCTACGGAGAATAGAAAAAGGGTTTATCCAACCACCCATCTTTCTGAGTTATTTCTCTTCCTTGGTGGATCACTTCTAGAGGCCAAACACTTGGCTGGCTAACGTTGATCAAAGGAAGAAGCCACCACAGGAAATTCAAGGAGATCCAAGGAGAGCAAGGAGTAGAACTCGTAACTGTGGAAGCTATATTCTACGAGGGTATGATTTTGATCTTCCTACTTTTTTGTTATTGATAATTGAGCACAAAGTATAATCATGGCATGGGTTTGTATAAAATTTTTAAAACCTTCATTATCGCGCTTCCGCCCTTATTTATGTATTGATTGCATGTATGCATTACGTACAAACCCAACAGGATATATTGTCAAAGAAAAAGAAATTAGAGGACTTCGAGATTGTGGCACTAACGGAGGAATGTAGTGCGATATTGCAAAAGAAGCTTCCACCAAAGTTGAAAGATCCGGGTAATTTCACCATCCCATGCAAGATAGGGAGTTTGGCCTTCAACAAATGTTTGTGTGATTTAGGTGCGAGTATAAACCTCATGCCATTGTCAGTTTATACACAGTTAGGTTTACCAGCACCTAAATCGACTAATGTCTTCTTACAGCTGGCAGACAGATCGGTAACTTACTTGCGAGGAATTGTTGAGGATATGTTGGTAAAATTGGATAAATTCATCTTCCCAGCGGACTTCATCATATTACACTACGAAGAGGATAAGGATATTCCAATAATCCTTGGGCAACCATTCTTGGCAACTGGCAGGACTCTCATTGATGTGCAGAAAGGAGAGTTAACCATGAGGGTTCAAGACCAAAAGGTAACCTTCAACATGTTTAAGGCCATGAACTTCCCTAAAGAGGATGAGGAGTGTTTTCGGATGGATATTATTGACACAGTGGTGGGTGATTAGCAACATCAGATACTTAGTACCGACCCGTTAGAATCAACGTTGATGGGAAACTATGATGAATAGGATTCAGAGATAAAGGAGTATCTACAACTGTTAGAGGCCCATCCGAGAGTAAACAGGCTCAAGTTACCATTTGAACCTTTGGAAACAGCAGGAACTCCATTAGCAAGGATGAAGCCATCTCTAGAGGAACCGCTGGCACTAGAACTCAAACCCCTACCAAATCACCTCAGGTATGCATTTTTGGGTAATTCATCTATTTTACCTGTTATTATTGCAACTGCACTTAACGAACTGCAGGAAAGTAAGATGTTAAAAGTTCTAAGGGAATACAAGTCTGCTATTGGATGGACTATCGCCGATATTAAAGGAATCAGCTCGTCATTCTGTATGCACAAGATTCTAATGGAGGCGGATAGCAAGCCAACAGTAGAACAATAGAGGAGGCTTAATCCAATCATGAAAGAGGTAGTGAAGAAGGAAATCTTGAAATGGTTGGATGCTGGAATTATCTACCCAATTTCAAATAGTGCATAGGTGAGCCCGGTCCAATGTGTCCCGAAGAAAGGTGGGATGACGGTAGTGCATAATGAAAACAACGAACGAATACCGACAAGGACAGTGACCGACTAGAGGGTTTGTATGGAGTATAGAAAGCTGAAGAAGGCAACTAGAAAGGATCATTTCCCTTTGCCTTTCATTGATCAGATGTTGGACAGACTCGCTAGAAATGAGTACTATTTCTTGTTGGATGGGTATTTAGGCTACAATCAGATCGTCATCGCACCAGAGGATCAAGAGAAAATAACGTTCACATGCCCGTATGGCACCTTTGCCTTTAAAAGGATGTCATTCGGACTGTGTAACGCACCGACGACCTTTCAGCGATGCATTATGGCAATCTTCTCAGATATGGTGGAGCGAAGTGTCGAGGTATTTATGGATGACTTTTTAGTATTTGGAGAATCTTTTGACAAGTGTCTTGAAAATCTAGTCCTGGTGCTGAAAAGATGTGTTGAGACGAATCTGGTGCTCAACTGAGAAAAATATCATTTCATGGTCCAAGAAGGGATAATACTTGGACACAAAGTTTCTGGAAAAAGGTTGGAAGTTGATAGAGCTAAATTAAAAACAATTAAAAATCTGCCACCGCCAATATCAGTAAAGGGTATTCGGAGCTTTCTTGGTCATGCTGGATTCTACCGCTTTATTAAAGACTTCTCAAAATTCACAAAGCCACTATGCAGTCTCTTGGAAAAGGATGTACCGTTCAAATTTGATAAATACTGTCTAGCAGCGTTTGAGCAATTGAAGAAGAAGTTAACCACAACCTCAGTGATCATCACACCAGATTGGACAATGCCGTTCGAGCTCATATGTGATGCGAGTGACTATGCAGTAGGAGCAGTGCTCGGACAACGACGAGAAAATCTTTCATGCCATCTATTACGCGAGCATGACACTGACTGATGCACAATTAAACTACACAACCACTGAAAAGGAATTACTTGCAGTTGTGTACGCATTTGACAAATTTCGCTCATATTTGGTGGGGACAAAGGTGGTGGTTTACACAGATCACTCGGCCATCTGGTATCTAGTTGAAAAGAAGGACGCAAAGCCGAGACTTATTCGCTGGGTTTTGCTACTCCAGGAATTTGATTTAGAGATTAAAGATAGAAAGGGAACAAAAAATCAGGTGGCTGACCATCTTTCGTGGCTAGAGAATCCGAAGCATGATGAAACAGATGAGCAGTTATTCTTAATCCACGGTGAGTTCCCATGGTATGCAGATTTTGCGAACTACTTGGTAATATTCTCCCACCAGATTTGACACGCCAACAAAAGAAGAAATTCTTACACGATGTGAAGTGGTATATGTGGGATGAACCGTATTTGTTCCGCCAGTGTGCTGACAGAATGATCCAGCGATGTATACCAGAAAGTGAAGTTGAGAGTATCTTACAGGAATGTCACGCCTCAGTATACAGGGGACATTATGGGAGTGAGAGAACAGCTGCAAAAGTCCTGCAGGCAGGCTTCTACTGGCCCACCTTGTTCAAAGATGCACACTAGTGCGTGAAAAACTGTGATAGATGTCAAAGAGTGGGAAATATTTTGAAGTGGAACGAGATTCCCCTAAACATAATTTTGGAAGTTGAGATTTTTGATGTATTGGGAATCGACTTCATGGGACCATTTTCATCTTCGTTCAGTAATTTGTACATTCTACTGGCCGTAGACTATGTATCAAAGTGGGTTGAGGCAGTTGTACTACCAACAAATGATGTGAAGGTGGTACTGAAATTCTTAAAAAAGAACATCTTCACACGATTCGGCACCTCGAGGGCAATCATCAGTGATGAAGGGAGCCATTTTTGCAATAAGTACTTCACCACTCTTTTGACGAAGTATGGGTTCAACCACCGAATCGCCACAGCCTATCACCCTCAGACGAGTGGGCAAGCCGAAGTATCTAACCGAGAGGTGAAGAGAATCTTGGAAAAGGTCGTCAACCCAAATCGGAAAGATTGGTCGTTGAAGCTAGATGACGCTCTATAGGCGTATCGAGCCACGTACAAGACCCCAATAAGTATGTCTCCAGATCAGTGGTTTACGGGAAGGCGTGTCACCTTCTAGTGGAACTCGAGCATAAAGCGTATTGGGCCATCAAGAAAAAGAACTTTGACTTATCAGCAGTAAGGGGAGAAAAGATTGTTGCAAATTAATGAATTAGATGAATTCCGCCTGTAAGCTTACGAGAATTCAAAGTTATACAAAGAGAAGGTCAAGAAATGGCATGATCAAAAGATAATGGACATAAAGTTTGAATTGGGCCAGTCGGTATTGCTATTCAACTCTTGGTTGAAATTGTTTCCCGAAAAACTAAAATCCAGATGGTCGGGCCCTTTTACCATCAAGACAGTGTTTCCACATGGCGCCGTTGAAATTTACAGCAATGATTCGATCGAAACTTTCAAAGTGAATGGCCAACGCCTCAAGCACTATTGGGGAGGTGACATCGATCGCCAGGTAACCACGGTTGACCTGACCGAGGCAATCTAAAATAGGGAGTAGCCAGGCTGAACGACTTAAAATCAAGCGCTCAATGGGAGGAAACCCATATTTTATGTTATTTTCATACACAAATATTATTTAGTAATCATGTATATTAAGTAATCATTTTTCTTTATAAAGCATGTTCTGACAATGTTTATGTTGTGCGTGTAGAGATAGGTCACGGGGAAGACAATCCAAGCCAAACATCAAGGTGCAAGCATATAATCAAAAGGGGAGTACGCTCAAGTTAAGCTTTTGCAGGAAAAGGCAATTAAATTTCAAAAATCTGGACAGACCATGCACCCGCCCCGACGGATAAATAAGCTTGTAACACCCGCCCCGACGGACTTGGGCGTTGGAGGCTACCCGCTCCCGCGGGTGTTTCAGCAATAAAACATCCGCCCCAGCGGGGGATCGGCAATCCAGACTTTTAAAACCCAATTTACACTCCAAGTGAACCACAAACTCCTCGCAACTAAACCCTTACCTTCCGAAAACATCCATCCTAAGACCATAACCTTCCCACACAACATAGATTCCAGATTTCAAAAGGATTTAACCTTCAATCCCAAATCCTTCTCCATTTGAAACTACAATCACAAGCATCATACACCCACTCCACCTTAACCTCCATTCTTCACCCACATAAGGTGTGAACAATCATAGTGAAGGCAACTGGGAACATTCTAAGCATCACTCACTTCGGGAAGTAACGTACACGGTATTGTGGTAAGCATACTCATTGTTGGGGTAATTTTCTACTTGATGAACAAATAGGACACAAAATTAACACAATAAATTGAGCGTGTATGTGTTGGGTCTGTGATGTGTTAAGGCAAATTTGATATACTTCATATATACATACTGCTTGTTTGGTTGTGTGCAAATTTTTTTTTGGGGAAATCAGAGAAATCAACTTCACTTAACATCAAGCTACATTAACATCTCCCACCAACTGTTTGACAAAAGTCCACAACCACACTGCTTAAGAAATTTTGTGTTTTGAGCAAGGAAACAACATGCCACCACGTCCACAAAAGAGGCAAAAGCGTGAAGGGTCTTCCACGGCCGTTCCACAGTTTGACCGGAGGAAATTTTGGAGTGCATCCGTAGCCGACCAATTTGTGTATTTAGAGGGCAAGGCACTAGTTCCGGAACGGGGCCTTAAGCCCAATGTTATGGATGGAGATATGAGTTTACAAATCCTAGAATGACTTTGGGAAAATGCCTTCACAGATAAACCTGAAGCGGAAGTGGTAGCCGTGGTCAAGGAGTTATATGCCAATGCGGAGGACACACCTCCGTTTAAAGCATTCGTCAGAGGCAAACTGGTAGACTTCAATGCAGAGGCCATAAACGAATTCTACAATGTCCCACCACCGGAGGTGTGTCAATACACGAAATTGAGAGATAGCGGGATTGATTATGATCAAGTTCTCACGAAAATATGCAAGCCCGATACATTATGGGAGCAAGGCAGGAGAGGAGGCACGCTCATCATGAGCTCCAGTTTGAACAAGTATGGGAAAATTTGGTGTTCTTTCATTTGTGCCCAGCTACTGCCCTCAACACATACAAGTGAGATTACTAAAGAAAAGATCTCACTATTATATGTCATCGTTGTGACGCCCCCAAATCCGGGTCCCTTTATTACCTCGTATCCGGTGTAGTCACGATACTACTATCGTCAAACTATTACATCTTTTATTCATAACTTAAAGAATATAACTTCGCTTTATTACAATTTAGAATATAAATTCATTCCATCTCCAGGATTTGTATAATGACCCCAAACTTTACTGAGTTCCGATCTTGGTCATTTACCATTCCTATCTTACATCATATTCGATGTTATAAAAAATACTGAATAATTTAAACTTTTTCAATCTCCTTTGAATAAAATCTATTTATTGACTTCATAACTTTAAATCAATTACAAATCCCTGAATCAACTATATGATATGATTCATTCTATTTGAGTTACTGTATAAACTTTTACATCTTAATACGAAGTCTTCTATGTATCACATAGTACAACTTTACAACACGACAAGTGTTATACATAATAAGCAACTATCAATTACCTTGTATAAAACTTAAATATTTTTAAAGATCGTATCATTAGATAACTACGTCGATCTCCTTACGAAACTACGGAACTCTATCAATCAAGTGGAATAATACTTTAATCGTGAGTCCTTAACCTGCAAAAATGGTTATTTGCAAGAGTGAGCTTGACAGCTCAGCAATTCTAACAGTTTTCATGCATCACATAGCATATAATATCATCCTCAGTTCATGCATTCATAATCAATTAATATTTCCTACGCATGTTACTTCTCACATAACAGGCATAGAGATTCACTTCACAAGTATATCATCAAAGATCAACTTTCAATCTCATACATATCTCATATACATTTCACATATATACATCAAAATTCTCATAGCATAATATAACTCAATTAACAGTTATAGAATTCATATATCAAATAGGAACTGAAAGACTTGCCGGCGCGTAGTTTATCAACTACAACTTAACTGCTTATAGCTATCTGCACTTTGTGTATTCCTACACAATTATACAATTATGGATTCATGCCCATCAGTCATATGCATCCATACATTCTCAATGTAATAATAAAGGTTACATCTTTTCCTAACTTGGTTTGTAAAACCTTCATTTTACTTTCTTATCTTACTCTTAGGATAACTATTTATATATAGGTATACCTTAACCGTACATACTTAATATCACATTCATAAACCCTTATCACACACTTGATGCTCTATGTGTTCGTTACACATTTAAAACTCATAGATGCTCGATCCGCATTGTTCTTTCGTTTTGCAAATCTTATTAAAACTTAACAATTTGGGTTTTATATAACCATTACTTGCTCATATACTTAAAACATCAATCATGTCAAGTATTATAACTTAAGACATTCAAACACATATGCTTTAAGGTCTAGATCAGAGTTAAAATAATTAGGCATCACTGCCCTGCGGCGCAGCTGCGCTACAATTTGGCATGGGATGGGCGCAGCTGTGCCGTCCCCTGGCCAGACCAAAGTTGAATATTCATTTTCTGGTTCCATCTGAGTTATTAGCATGCATGACTGTTAACACATAATTTATCCACATGTTAAGAGGTTTTAGCCCAAGTTGGGTGTCTCTTGTTTTTACTTTAAGTTATTTTCACACTTTAAAGACTTATTTGAAAATTTCCAACAAGGCTAAGTAGTTTCATGCATAAGAAATGAACTACATTAACCATTCCATCATGTAAGGATGTTAGACACCTATACTGCGTATGCTCGGATTTAATCAACTCATTTAATCATAGTTAGTATAGTTCATCATTTGAGAACTCATTACAATTCATACTTGAACGACTTATGTGGCGTCTAACTAGATGAGCGCACATGTAAACCATGTTTAGTGACCTAAAGGATACTAGCATGCCATCTTACAAGTTCAGAGGGTGGGCAACACAATGCTCATGAATATTGGTTTCAAAACGTCTAAGCTTTATTTCTCCAAATCTATGTCATACCAAACTAATCATGTAAGGAAACTTCGAATTACATGTCATGCTCATTTGTGCATGTTTCTACATATGTTTACAAGGTCAAAATATAACCACTCCATGTTTATAAAAACTTAGTTTGCAAAAATATCCGAGTTTGCCTTTGAAATAGTTTTAAACCAAGTCCAAACAATCTAACGTATATGAAACAACTTCAAACCTTATGTCATGCATAGTTAGACTTTGTATGCATGCTTATCAAGGTCAAAAATTAAAGTACACAAGTTTCGTCAAGGTTTGCTTTCAAAACTCAAGTTTCTTTTTAAAGCTCGTGCTAAATCGTGTTAACGAAATCCATTATAATTAAAATAACCTTAACTATATGTCATGTCTATTATCATGCATATTTATGTTTTATCACTTAGAATAACGTATTTTATCATCGGGAGCACTATAATTGCGTAAGTGCATGTCCGACGCCCTCCGATTGCTTTCGAATACGTAGCATTCACAAAGATGGACTATTTTTACCCCTCTAAACGACTTCAAATAAAAAAACTTAAAGAATGAAAGTTGTAAATCTACTCGTTATCTTTTCGAATCATCCTGAACCACCTCAATCGGAGTTCGTATGAAGAAGTTATGCCTAATTTACTACAGCAGGTCAAAACAGTTTTTTTTTCTAACCATGCTCCGGCGCAGCTGTGACCCAAATGGCCTTGAGGGCAGCGCAACTGCGCCACAAGAGGCAGAAGGAGGTTCCAGACTTAGTTCTTCGCAAATTTTCAGACCATTTCACTTTTCGATTGTAATAACCCAATATTTTATATAATTAAATAAGATATTTTGCGTATAATTTTTTTTATTATTATTTATTTCTAGCAAAATAAAGGTGAGAATATGTGTAAGGTAAAGAATATGTATTTATGTGACAAATATATATTTATTTATTGCACGAATAATTTTAAATAAATTTTTTGATAAAGGAATTGTAGGTTACTATAAATTATATTCTTATAATAAACTAATTTTGATAATAAAAATATTTTATTATTTATTTTCTATGAAAATATGATTAATATATTATTTCAATAATATAAGAAAGGATTCTTAGAATTATTATAATTATTATTTTATTACTAGAAATTCATCAAGATTAGTTAAGTTGATTATTTTGACTTAATTAATAATAGTATATGATGTAAAGTGTGATTATAGATCAAAACCCTATTGTTGATCTATATTATGAAATTTAATGAATTAATATAATTATTGTATAATTATATTTAAAAGGAAAGTGTATTTATGTTATGAATAATAAGAAAATATTTTCTTAAGGAATTTAAATATTAAATATGATTAATAAGTATATTTGTATTCAAATATATGTAAGTATATTAATACGATTTATGATTATGGATTTTAATTATAATTATGATAATTAACATAATTATATGAATATATGTTAAGAATTTATTTATTTGATTTTATTTAAATATTAAACATAATAATTGATTATATTGTATTTAAGTGAAAGTGTGTATATTATGTGATTAAGGATAATGATTTGGAAACCCTAATTCATAAATTTGGGAACCCTAATTATAGCAAGAAATCCTAAGTTTTACAAAACCCTAATTTTTAATTTTATTAGTGTGATTTAATTATATTTCTATTTAATTCCTAGTTAATTTTTCAAATCCTATGAATTATTTGGCAAACATTAAGGGTTAAAATCTAAGGGTTAAACCCTAGAAGTATGTCTCATGGACAAGAATGCCCTTAAATTATTTTGTTAGTTTACTAAAATAACATTTTGGATTTATTTATTTGAGCTTGCTTGCAAATCTAGCCAAATCTCATGACTCACTATGCTAAGATATCATCACATGTTGCAAATCAACTCTTTCAGTCAATCCTTGACAGCTAGCAATCCAAGATTCATTGAATCAAAGGATAGCAAGAAAAGAAAAGAAAAGAAAAGAACACTTTCATTATTATTTTTTTCTCACACAAGCCAAGTTGCTCATTCTCTCTCTAAGCTACGAAATTCTCTCTCAAACCTTGTCCCAATATCAAACAAAAACACTCCACAGCAAGCCAAGATCAAGATCAGAAAGTGGAAAGGAAAAATTTATTCAAAAAGGTATAAAATAAAAACCCTAATGCTAAATCTTTAAATTTGCATTAGATGTTATTATTAGTTGTTTAAATATGTAGTATGTTATGTGTATTGATGATCTGGGTTGAGAAACAACACTTTCAAAACATCAAAAGGCTCGAAATCATGAATTTCTCAAAACTGCATGAACCCTAATTTTTGTCTCGGACAGGCCAAAGTCGGGGCCTATAGATCTCACCCTGTTCATCATATGTTGTGTTTATATGTTTGTATGTGTTCTATGTCATGTTGTTAGTATTCTGAAAATGGAATCAATGCTTATATCATGTATGGATCAAAATATATGGCCAGTCAAACTGCGTTGACCGAACACGAACTTGAGTTTTCTGGGTACCCCAGAAAACTGAAGAACGTGTCCGGGCAGTGACTTTGACCGGACTTAATCTTGCTACTGGCAGTCGTTTAGAAGGATAGGTTGTGTTTAGATTGTAGTATGACATGAGAACTACAAGTCCAGAGCACTCTCGAACCTTATAAAACAACGGATCAGAAGTGGTAGACGGTCAAACGTCGTTGACCGTTCAGTTTTACTTTCTGGGTAACCCAGAATTTTTGAACAGCGTTTGACAAGATTTTTATTAGATTAGATCTTGCTAGTTGATGATATCTGGACTCTTTAAGTGCTCGATCCATGTAGCTTAGTAGTTGTACTACAAAGCCCGACGCCTAACACCCCAAAATCATGATCAGGTTGCAAGGTATAAGCACCAAAAGTGCGTTGACCGGCCATAACTTCATATTTCTGGGCAGCCCAGAAAATGAAAAACAGACTTTGGTATGTTGGTTTGACCGGCCACTAAATCTTGTGTAGTGATTTTAGGCAGTGTTATGACCATAAGAGTGTAGTACTACACTAACACTAAAATCTCATTACACTTGCTTGCCCAAAAATCGATCATGCTGTCAGAAAAATCTGGTCAAACGGTGCCCTTGCACGTTGACCGGTGTGTTCTTGAAGGCTCATGAACACCTATAGCGATAGTTTTCGTTGCTATAGGTCTTTAGCGACGGTTTTAAATTAAAATTAATTATATTAATTAAAATAAATATAAATTAATTATTAAAAATTCATAAAATAATTTTAAAAATAATTTTAACTTATAAAAATTAACTTTTAATATTTTGACATAAAATTCATTAATATTTTAATTTATTTAAATATTAATGATATTTAATTTATTTAATAATTATATTAATAAATTAGTTAAAAATAATTTTAATATATTAAAAATCATTTTAAATGATATTAAAGTATTAAAAAATATTTTAAGTTATAATAAATGACTTTTAATATTTTGAGATAAAATTCATTAATAAATTATTATTAATGATAATAAATTTATTTAATAATTATATTAAATAAATTAGTTAAAAATAGTTTTAATATTTTAGAAATCATTTAAAAATGATATTAAAGTTTTAAAAAGTATTTTAAGTTATAATAAATAACTTATAATATTTTGATAAGAATTTTATTAATATTTTAATATTAATGATAATATATTTATTTAATAATTATATTAAATAAATTATTTAAAAATGATTTTAATGTTTTATAAATCATTTAAAGGTAAAATAAATGTTTTAAAAATATTTCAGGTTATAATAAATAACTTTTAATGTGTTGACATGAAGTTCATTAATATTTTAAAGTATTTAAATATTAATGATAATAAAATTATTTAACCATTAAATCATTAAAAATGATATAAGTTTTTGAAAAATTATTATAAATGATTATAATATTTTGAAAAATATTATAAATGATAATTAAATTATCTATTATAATATTTAAGTTCTTGAACAAAGTTTCATTAAAAATAAATTTATTAATTATCCGATAATGCAATCGGGATGCCGAAACGCTACTGAACTCAAACCAAATCAATATAGTTTGACTAGGTATACGTTCTTATGTGTTTAATGACTGATATGAATATGTGGCAACATGTTTAAGTAGTATTATGTGTTAAATTGTATTATTCTAATTAAAAGAATAATTATATTGATGATAGGACTTCATATTAAAAGCTTAAGCTATACTACGTAGCAGTAATCAGCTATCAAGGCAAGTATCTGAACTATTCTCTTTCATTGTGCAAGTTTCTTGACTCAATTTTTTATTGATCAAGTATCTCTACCCCTTGCATTTATTTTATGCGATGGATCTCAGTAAGCTAAAAGCATGTTCATGAATAATTATTGTTAATTATTCATATCCATAATGATATCTATGATTCGTTTATGAAATTATCCTTATATTGTGAAATTTTATTTCATTCGTCTTGTGACGCCCCCAAATTCTCTACATTTTCTGTAACAGATTCGGTGCTCACGTAAATATCCTTAAGACAATAACTTCTATAAATCCAAAATTCACAGTATCCCAATCAGTTAAAAGTTCTAAATTATTTAAAAATTATTTTAAACATTTGGAAATTATTATAAATAGTAACTAAAATATCTAAATATGATATTAAAACTTCTAAATAAAGTTTATCGAAAAACTAATTCGATAACCATTCAATGAAGCTATAAAATACCGAACGGGCTCCAAAGTCAACCCAGACATTACTAGTTTAATTAGAAGTTAATTGTTATCATTCCTAATGATTGTTATAACATATATAGGTTGTCAGTATACTTTCAAATAACTTAAGTACCCCGATCGTGATAAAAGGCAAGTTTTTCTAACTTCATTTAATTTCAATATTAAATGTAAGTCCTTGTAAATTGATATACGAAATTGTTATAACCATTGTTCGTGATATCTGTGATTTGAAAAAGGTTATGACTTATTGTTCAAGCATAACCAAGATATATGAACTATTATTTGTGTAACTTGTTTTTGAATTGATATCAAAGTATAGACTGTGGTGAAACCAATGTTATTTGGTACAAATATATATACTGATACTATCTATGACCGGCAGTGTTACACTGACTGAGTGTTTAAATGATCGATAATTTTACATTGACCGGGTGGTTGTGGTAGGATGATATGCATACTCCTAGCTGGTGTGGTTAGCCAAATCAACCCGGGTTGCTAAGTCTACATGACTGATAGAAACTCGTAATATGTGGAGTTTGGCAGATCAAACCTCAGTATAGATATGTGGAAAATACTCTGGACTTAATGTTCTTTCATTTAAGATATTGTATGAGTATAAACTGTAACTGTTTAAAACTTGCTGAGCATTTTAAAGCTCATTCTTACAAATATTCTTTTCCTTTGCAGCTGCGTCAAATATCCCAGGAAGTTCAGGAAATGATACTTGTGGTTAGAAGTGAGCTTATAAGAACGAATGTTTATTATATTAAGAATGTAATTTGGTATCTCTTTGATGTAATAGTTGAACAACATGTAATCAGATATTATTAAGTTGTTAAGTTATTAGTTGAATGGTTTTACCTTATTCATATTGAATATTATCAAGTACAGTATCTATATGAACTATATATCTGAATGAGGGTATTGAATGATCTTGGGAGTTCTGTAAGCACTGAGGTCGCTCCTCAGTTCCAAGAATAATCTTATCATTTGTACTGTGAATGTCAGATAGATAGAAATTATTAATATGCAAGAAATATCTGTAAGATCATAAATCTATACATCTAAGTGAGGGTATCCGGATATGATAATTGTTCTAACGAGAACTTTTAACTGATTGGGATACTGTGAATATTAGATTTATAGAAATTATTGTCTTATAGGATATTTACATGAGCACCGAATCTGCTCCAGGAAATGTAGAGAATTTGGGGGCGTCACATGTCTATTATTTATTAATGTGACAACCCGAGAATTTTTAAGATTTTAAATGATTAAATAAAGTTTAAATAATAAGACCTAGACTGGAAATAGAGTATGGATTTAATAAAATTGAAAGACTTATATGGTTTTGTGTATTGTTTATATATTTATTTAACATATGAAGAGAATTAAGAATAAATTCTCGTAACCTAATATATATATTAGGTATGAGAATTTAATAACCTAAAGGTTATAATATGTAAGAATGCTAGTATTTAAAAATTTTACTAACCTAAGAGATTAATTTTATTATCTCAATCTATTAATTTTATTAAAGCAAGTCTAATTGGGTTAAGTGATTATATGAGTAAGGATTTGATTTATAATTTAGTGTAATAGAAACCTTAATTAAATGATTAGGGTAGGATAGAATTCAAAGTATTGAACTATGTTATTTCCATGGCCCAAAGAATTTAACTAAAAGCCCAAAAGAAATTAATTATAGCCAATCTTTTTGTTAGTTGAAGAGGGGCATTTTGAACATTTAGTAAAGCAAAATGGAGCATAAAAATAAACTAAATATGTGGCAAGGAGGGGTAAATTCGGTTAAGACAAGAGCGAGGAGGAGAGATTCATGTATGTAATGATTACAAGTTACCTACTCCTACCTAATCCTAATAACTCTCCTTAGTGTCATCTTTGTATTTTACCAACATCTTTATCCAAACTTACAAGCAAGCTCTATTACAAGTAAGAAAGATTGAAAAGGTGGAGTGTTGGGTAAATATATTACTTACATCTTATATCTATACATTACTTTCAGACAAAAATCTAATTCATTTCTCTTTCTTCTCACTTTCTAACTTAGCAAATCAAAGCAAGAGAAAGAGAGAGAGAGAGAGAGAGAGAGAGCAAGGAGATTTTGGCAGCCCTTAGAAGGGAAAGGAGAGCGAGATTTGTGTTCTTGAAGTTTCATAAATAAACTTAGGAAGAAGAAGAAGAACAGCATAAAGCAAGGGTATAAATTTTTAACTGTAATCTAGTTTTTTTTTTTGATGTGATTTTGATAATCTAAAGTTTATGATCTTGAGAACTAAAAGTCTAGATCTAAATGTTTATGAGTATATTATCTTTAGATCTAACCCTTTTGAGTGTCAAAAGTTAGATCTAAAGTAAGAAAATAAAAACTAGAAAACCCTAGTTTTTATTTCTTAGCATTGATTATGTTTTGTTTGGGTTTTGGTGAAGTTTTAATGAAATAGATGATGGATCATGATAGATCCTTGATACTAAGGAGTATTAGTATGTATTATGATGGTTTATGATGTTTAATGTTTGGTTAATCAAGAGATCTAGGAAAATTTCTTAGAAATCATAAAAACATAAAAATCAGATTTTGAGAAAACGAAACATGATATTAAAATGACCATATCTCTCATTGTGTTTATAATTTTTGAGTGTGGTTAATTTCTAGAGTTAGATCTAGAAGTCTTCTAACAGATCCAAGTGGAATCACTGAAAAATTCTATGTAGATTTCCGTGTGGACTGTTTTGAACAAAGGACGCCAAATCTGAAAAACCCAAAAAGTAGGCTGTCCAAAAACTGTAAGGGCAGTTTCGAGCATTTAATTTTTGGAAAAAATTCCAATCTTTTGGAAAATCAAAATATATTTTATAAACTAGCTTGTGTCCAAAAATGAGCTCATTCCGACTTAAATTGAGTAAGTTATGACTATTTTAATATTTGTATTTTTTCGACAAAAATCGCTATAACCGAAGTTTTATAACTCTGATGGCCACGAAATTTAAACTGGAGGCTCACGTTAATACGTATAAGATCCCGCCAAGAGCTGGGAATTTCTGGAGTTAAGCGTGATGTAGCAAATTTCTTAAGAAATTAACTAGAAATTGATCTTTGGAAAATACTTAAGGAAATTGAAAAATTCCTGAAAAATTATTTTGTTTATGAAATACATGTATTTATGTGTGTACAAAAGATAAAAAAAATAATAAGATGATTTGGTTAGAAAAGGGGAATCCAGCTTGCTGGATTGGCCATCAGGTTGCTGGATTGCAATCTGGTTTGCTGGTTTGGCAATCAAGTTACTGGATTGGTCTGTTTGGATAATCCAGGTTGCTGGATTGAAGAATTAGTGAATCCAGGTTGCTAGATTATAGGCAAGTTGAATCCAGGCTAGCTGGATTAGATGTTAGTTGAATCCAGGCTTGCCGGATTGGATGACAGTTGAATCCAGGCTTGCTAGATTGGAGGTCAGTTGAATCCAGTCTGCTGGATTGGAAAATAATTTACTAAATTGAAATTCAGTCTGAATACAGGTTGCTAGATTAGGAATTCAGCTTACTAAATTATAAAAGACTTATAAAATGAAAAACTAAGTGTTAATTCACAAGTTATATGATACAGTAGTGTTAAGTCTAAGGTAGTAACAGTCGTACTCTTTAATGGTTGATGTATAGTAGCTGGGCTAAACGACTGCTTCATATGGGGAAGATATCTACGAATTAGTAACCGATCTAACTCACTATGAAAACAGTGTAGACGAGACGAAAACTAATTTGTTAGTTGTTTGTGAGAAACCACTCAGTATACTATATTGAATACTATTAAAAACTCTATGTGTGCTAGGTTTAGAATTATAAATAAGTATGGTGTTAAGAATATCTAATATTTGACTATGTGGTTAAGTGTTAGATAGTTTACTTTTAAAGTAATAGTATTGTGAGATAAGGTATGTTATGCTAATTGAAAGATCAATCTTATAACTGATAGGTCTTTCCAATAAAGCGATTAAATTAGATTGCGTAGCAGTAATCGACTGTTTAGGAAAGTTCCTAAACCATACTTTTATTGAGCAAGCTTCCTAACTTGAACTCGAGTTGTTATTGTAAAGCATGTTCATGAATAATTATTATTGATTATTCACATCTATACTGATTATTGATTCGCACGTTGTGCATATTGTATATATTCATCAGGTATAAAATGTTGATCACCTTCATTACCATATTGTTTAGTTGAATTTATTCATGTTCATTGTTGGCTATTCAGCATTATTGATTCATGTTCTTTCACAATTCTTATATTGTTGAAAGTTTGTCCGCTTATTATTCTTTTCAATCATGATATATCTTCATTTGAACTTAAACTTGCTGGGCAAACTTGTTGCTCACCCTTGCTATATCATGATAAACATTTCAGATTAAAGAAGAAACTTCGGACACAGTCAAAGGCAAAGACAAGTTCCAGAATAGAATTATTATACGGTTAAAATGGTAATAGTATAGAATACAAATGACATTGTATGTCATGTAGGATATTGAATGCAGGTATTAAGTTAAGGTTACAGACCTTGAGAATTATATTGTAAAAGTTATTGTATAAACAATTTATGTTTATATATTCCGCAATAGTTATAGAAATGATGTATCGTAACGTACCAGGTCCAAGGTTCTGGGGACCCGAATTTGGGGGCATTACAGTTGGTATCAAAGCTGTAGGTTATAAACCTTAGGTAGGGTTATCTTAGGCTATAACCGCAGGGATGATAATAAGGAATAAACTCAAATAGAGTTTGAAATTTAAGTAATGAATTTGGGTAAGGTATTAATAAGTCAATAAGATTCGAAGAAGAATCCTGACAAGTAATAAAGATCCAGAGTTACCTAACTCTGATAATAAAGATGAACAGTAGTAATAAATAGATAGAGTCTAAAAGACTAAAAGTATAAAGGGAAAGAAGATCGTAAAATAAAGCGATCATAAGATAGGAAAGAATAGTAATATAATACGATTATAATACCAGATTACAACGTGATCTAATGATGTCATAAGAGGACAGATGATCAATCAAATGATTGAAAACTTTATAGCAGAATTGTTGTATGGCTGTTGTACTATGAAATAGTACGAGTTAAACTCAGGAAAGAGTTTTGAATTGTAGATACGGATTAAATGATATTTGTATCAAGTATTGAGGGAGCTAAGATTATGTGGGATTTCAGTTGAGGACTCATGTGATAGCTGAGTTGTATAAACCTTTGTATGGGCGGAGGTTTTGTGCTTGGTCTAACGACTACTTAGTTTATCACATTGATAATCATTGAAATATCAGTGTCGCGCTATTCGCTATATGTATGATGAGAAGGTGGTTCTTTTCTCATGTGTATAACAGATAGGTAGAGAATATAAGATTAGGTACGAGTTCTTAAAACTCACACTTAGTAAGTTTGTGACTCATAATCGTATGGTAGGAACCCCTCAACGAATGGACAACTTTGGTCTGACTAGGATAAGTTCTTAAACCCATATGATTGTGGTAAGTTCCTGAACTCATAATGTGTGGTATGTTTGATGAACTATACGAGGGTATAGAAAAATTATGAATGAAGGATTGAGGATAATAGAAATAGATAGAATTATTAAGCAATTGATCATTAGAAAAATTGAAGTTGATGGTGGAAGCATAGGTATTCCAAATCTTCTAGCTGTACTAGACTTCGAAATTTTTGACATCAAGCTAAATTCGCACTGATGTGCCTTTTTCGAAATAAAATAAATTTTTGTTATCTTCACAACATGGTGACAAGGGTATGTAGATGGACTTTGAGCCATTATCACATCGTTACCTATTCTGGCATAATAACAGCAAAAATAAATTGTTGGTTATCTTCAAAACATGGTTACAATTGTGTATGTGTGGACTCCGGGACCCTGACACATCGTTACCTGTTGCGACATGATAATTCCAAAAAATGTTTTTCAATAGTTTTGAACGGTTTAAAGAAGAGTCTACGCTAATTGTTTTGGCTAGACAAAGATTATTTAAAATATCAAAATTTATTTTATATATCATCAATGCATCATGGAACCTGGTGCAAAGATGATAAAAATGATGGAGTTATTAATGCAGTATTACCTAGTGTTGGATGTGATCTATAGATCATCAGTCCACTATGGTATATTGTTGTATGACAAAGTCACAAAAATGATGGAATCTAAAATGGACTGTAAATAAAGTGTGGTATCATGACGTCATAAAATAATTTTTAAAATTTAAAGAAAAGTCAAGTGTCAATTAAATTTGGCCAGACACATGTTTCGATTGATGTTAGAATTATTGGTATATGTCTAAGCTAATTGATTCAGCTAGACAAATATTTATGAAAATTCACGTATCTCTTTGAGAACTTATCCCGAACCATATTGTTTTGATTCGGACTTCTGGCTGAGTATGAACAATCCCGAAAAATGGGGATATATTGGTTGGATAACATACATTCCAATCATTGAACGCATACAGTCGTTCAGATAATTAAGGCCAACATCTGCAGTTTACCTTCTTTGTGATTGTAAACGTATCTATTATTTGATTATGGTGAATACCGTTAAACCCGAGAGTTCATGGTCTATATGACCCTCAGCATAATTTGAAAAGTTTTTAACTCCTTGGGGAGAAGTCTGGGTAGAATGTGATGATAGAATAATTCCTCATAGAAGGAAACCGTGTGTACTCATTAACTGAGAATGAAATCAGATAAAGGTTAAGTTGAAAATATAGTTCTGGTGGAATAGAAGGAGTAGAGATTAGTAGGCTGTAATTTCGAGGACGAAATTCTTAGAAGAAGGGGTGAATGTGACAACCCAAGAATTTATAAGATTTTAAATGATTAAATAAAGTTTAAATAATAAGACCTAGACTGGAAATAGAGTATGGATTTAAAAAAAATTGAAGGACTTATATGGTTTTGTGTATTGTTTATATATTTATTTAACATATGAAGAGAATTAAGAATAAATTCTCGTAACCTAATATATATATTAGGTATGGAAATTTAATAACCTAAGGGTTATAATATGTAAGGATGTAAGTATTTAAAATTTTTACTAACCTAAGAGATTAATTTTATTATCTCAATCTATTAATTTTATTAAAGCAAGTCTAATTGGGTTAAGTGATTACATGAGTAAGAATTTGATTTACAATTTAGTGTACTAGAAACCCTAATTAAATGATTAGGGTAGGATAGAATTAAAAGTATTGAACTATGTTATTTCCATGGCCCAAAAAATTTAACTAATAGCCCAAAAGAAATTAATTATAGCCCAATCTTTTTGCTAGTTGAAGAGGGGCATTTTGGACATTTAGTAAAGCAAAATCGAGAATAAAAATAAACCAAATATGGGGCAAGGAGGGGTAAATTCGGTTAAGACAAGAGGGAGGAGGAGAGATTCATGTATGTAATGATTACAAGTTACCTACTCCTACCTAATCCTAACAACTCTCCTTAGGTGTCATCTTTTTATTTTATCAACATCTTTATCCAAACTTACAAGCAAGCTCTTGTACAAGTAAGAATGATTGAAAAGGTGGAGTGTTGGGTAAATATATTACTTACATCTTTTATCTATACATTACTTTCCGACAAAAATCTAATTCATTTCTCTTTCTTCTCACTTTCTAACTTAGCAAATCAAAGCAAGAGAGAGAGAGAGAGAGAGAGAGCAAGGAGATTTCGGCAGCCCTTTGAGGGGAAAGGAGAAAGAGATTTGTGTGCTTGAAGTTTCATAAATAAACTTAGGAAGAAGAAGAAGGATAGCATAAAGCAAGGGTATAGATTTTTAACTTTAATCTAGTTTATTTTTTTTTTGTTTTGATGTGATTTTGATAATCTAAAGTTTATGATCTTGAGATCTAAAACTCTAGATCTACATGTTTATGAGTATATTATGTTTAGATCTAACCCTTTTGAGTGTCAAAAGTTAGATCTAAAGTAAGAAAATGAAAACTAGAAAACCCTAGTTTTTATTTCTTAGGATTAATTATGTTTTGTTTGGGTTTTGGTGAAGTTTTAATGAAATAGATGATGGATCATGGTAGATCTAAAGTAAGAAAATGAAAACTAGAAAACCCTAGTTTTTATTTCTTAGCATTGATTATGTTTTGTTTGGGTTTTGGTGAAGTTTTAATGAAATAGATGATGGATCAGGGTAGATCCTTGATATTAAGGAGTATTAGTATGTATTATAGTGGTTTATGATGTTTAATGTTTGCTTAATCAAGAGATCTAGGAAGATTTCTTAGAAATCATAAAAACTGGAAAATCAAATTTTGAGAAAACGGAACATGATATTAAAACGACCATATCTCTCATTGTGTTTTGAATTTTTGAGTGCGGTTAATTTCTAGAGTTAGATCTAGAAGTCTTCTAATAGATCTAAGTGATATCACTGAAAAATTTCATGTAGATTTCAATGTGGACTGTTTTGAACAAAGGACGCCAAATCTGAAAAATCTAAAAAGTAGGCTATCTGGAAATTGTAAGGGTAGTTTTGGGAATTTAATTTTTGAAAAAAATTCCAATCATTTGGGACATCAAAATATATGTTATAAACTATCTTGTGTCCAAAAATGAGCTCATTCCGACTTAAATTGAGTAAGTTATGACTATTTTAATATTTATATTTTTCTGACAAAAATTGCTATAATCGGAGTTCTATAACTCCGATAGCCACAAAATTTAAACTGGAGGCTCACGTTAATATTTATAACATCCCGCCAAGAGTTGGGAATTTCTGTAGTTAAGCGTGATGTGACAAATTTCTTAAGGAATTAACTAGAAATGGATTTTTGGAAAATACTTAAGAAAATTGAAAAATTCCTGAAAAATTATTTTTGTGTATGAAATACATGTATTTATGTGTGTACAAAAGATAAAAAAATAATAATATGATTTGGTTAAAAAGGGGGAATCCAGCTTGCTGGATTGGCCATCAGGTTTCTGGATTATAATCCGGTTTGCTGGATTGGCCATCAAGTTGCTGGATTGGTCTGTTTGGATATTCCAGGTTACTGGATTGAAGAATTAGTGAATCCTAGGTTGCTAGATTATAGATTAGTTGAATCCAGGCTTGTTGGATTAGATGTTAGTTGAATCCAGGCTTGCCGGATTGAATGACAGTTGAATCCAAGCTTACTGGATTGGAGGTCAGTTGAATCCAGTCTGCTAGATTGGAAAATAATTTACTAAATTGAAATTCAGTTTGAATAGAGGTTGCTGGATTAGGAATTCGGCTTACTAAATTATAAAGGACTTATAAAATAAAAAACTAAGTGTTAATTCAGAAGTTATATGATACAGTAGTGTTAAGTCTTAGGTAGTACAGTCGTACTCTTTAATAGTTGATGTATAGTAGCTGGGTTAAACGACTTCTTCATATGGGGAAGGTATCTATGAATTAGTAACCGATCTAACTCACTATGAAAACGGTGTAAACGAGACGAAAACTAATTTGTTAGTTGTTTATGAGAAACCACTCAGTATACTATATTGAATACCATTAAAGACTAGATGTGTGCTAGTTTTAGACTTATAAATAAGTATGGTGTTAAGGATATCTAATATTTGACTATGTGGTTAAGTGTTAGATAGTTTACTTTTAAAGTAATAGTATTATAAGATAAGGTATGTTATGCTAATTGAAAGATCATCTTATAACTGATAGGTCTTTCCAATAAAGCGATTAAATTATATTGCGTAGCAGTAATCGACAGTTCAGGCAAATTCCTAAACCATACTTTTATTGAGAAAGTTTCCTAACTCGAACTCGAGTTGTTATTGTAAAGCATGTTCGTGAATAATTATTGTTGATTATTCACATCTATACTGATTATTGATTCGCACATTGTGCATATTGCATATATTCATCAGGTATTAAAGGCTGATCACCTTCATTACCATATTGTTCAGTTGAATTTATTCATGTTTATTGTTGGCTATGCAGCATTATTGTTTTATGTTCTTTCACATTTCTTATATTGTTGAAAGTTTGTCAGCTTATTATTCTTTTCTAATCATGATATATCTTCATTTGAACTTAAACTTGCTGGGCAAACTTGTTGCTCACCCTTGCTATATCATGATAAACATTTCAGATTAAAGAAGAAACTTCTGACACAGTCAAAGGCAAAGACAAGTTTCAGAATAGAATTATTATACGGTTAAAATGGTAATAGTATAGGATACAAATGACATTGTATGTCGTGTAGGATATTGAATGCAGGTATTAAGTTAAGGTTACAGACCTTGGAATTATGTTGTAAAAGTTATTGTATAAACAATTTATGTTTATATCATCTGCGATAGTTATAGAAATGATGTATCGTAACGTACCAGGTCCGAGGTTCTTGGGACCCGGATTTGGGGGCGCTACAATTAATATCTCATTGTTGTCTGTTATCATACAAGTGTCCCCACTTGTACGAACTGTGGTACTCATGCAAGAACTCTTGAACTAGAACTTCTTTGATATGACAAATCCTGTTACATACTATTAAACTTCGGTATATATGGTTTAAAGACTGTCTAAGCTATTTGACTTGGCTAGACAGTGTTGAATTGTACTACTAAATATTATTCGTTATGATAAGGTCATCCACCTAAATTGTTTAGTTAGGATTCCAGACTGAATATGAATAACCCGTAATGGAGAAATAGTTTTTGTGCCCAAGGCGAACAGAGTGAACGCATTTATCGTTCAAATAGATAGTATTGATCAATACAGGACATAATGGGGCTGATCACCCTACATGTCCGTAAGACCAGAGCGGTTTGCAGATGAATTTCTGTTTAAACCTTTTTGAAAATGAAAAATAAAAGTTCATGGTCCATTGACTGCTCAGCATTTATAGTCACTACGTCGTTTCAAAATTTTAAACGATTTGATATGTTATTAAGATATGTTTCGAAAGACTTCACAACTATTGATTCGTTGTAGAAGTATACCTCAAGAAAAATATTTACTTCTTTCAGCTAAAGTTTATTAACTGCTATTACTTGCTGGGCAATTGAATGCTCATTCTTGCTTTAAATTAAATATTTTTAGCTAAGCGTGATCAACCAGAAGGCTCTGGCATAAACAAAGGAAAAGGAAAGCTGCAAGAATAAGTTTTATGGTATTTTGTGTAATAGTTAGACTTTATTAAGACGATAATATTTACTATTTATCATGTAATAAATATTTTAAAGGTCGTGTACCTGGGATAGACAACTCTATTATATATATTAAGTTTGTTATTTATATTATTCCGCTCAAAGAAATGATATCGTGTAACACCAAGTTCGGGTTTCAAGTACCTAGATTTGGGGGCGTCACACCGATCGTCATAACGCGAGTTATACACCTCCAATTCATTCCATTTTTGATTCTATGGATTCGTAACTTATAAAACTATAACATACCAAAGAATCAACAATTAACATAAACATTAACTAACCCAAATATTAATCCAAAACTTATGTTCATACTAAATTTTATGTTTTGACAAGTTTAGCTAATTTCATCACTACGGATTCATTCCTAAACGAAATTGGTCCGTTTAACTTCCGTTGTTTTCATATTTAATTGTATTAACAGTATCTAATAACAATTTATAGATTACAATAATCCTTAGCCATCAATTTTGTGACTCAAAAGCAAGTATTTCATTATACTTTTCTAGTAATTGAAGAACTTTGAATTCAAGAACATATATAACAGAAATATTACCTTCTTAATGCTTGAATTTGCTAACTATAGCACTTCAAATCTCTGATTGCTCTCTAATTCTATTAACTCTCCATAGCTACTTTTCTCAGACACTCAACAAACGTGAAATGAGAAGGAGGTGGCTTTATTTATAGAGGAATTATTGACCAAACAATACTTTTGCCCATTGATTTAAGCTAAAGGGAAGACCCACTCCTTCCTCTCCATTCTTTACCTCATCATCACCCTATCTAGCCATTGCTAAGCTTAAGCAATAGAGGGGTAGGCCATTGGCCTATCACACGGCTGATTAATATTTGGGACAATGAATTTGGGACAAGCTACCTTACTTATTAGTAAAATGGTCCTCATTCTACTAAAGTTAATCCCTTTTGGGCTCATTAAGTCAATTATAATAACTTAACATTACTACCTTAAATTAAGTTATGGGTACATATACACACATATATATGTACCTACCCACATGTAGGAAATATACTTATATACTTTAGTATATAATCTTATATCCCATGTACATTGGGCTAGTCCACATAACATTTTATTTGGGCTAAATATACAACAGTTGGATACTCTCAACCCATTATTCCCAATCACACTTTAATCTCACAATGATTATTATCAATCATCTATTATCTTTCCATTAATTCTCTTTTAGTAATTCCAGTTAAACCTTCAGTCTGGTTTAACTTTAATACCCAGGCCACACAAGGCTCATTTCTCTCATTTACCGGAGTTATGTAACTCAAGCTCTTAATCTCAACAATAAAATATTAGGGGTCTAGGTTACGTTTGACCTTTCCCCAATTCCACGTTATTTGAATATCGATTTAATATAAAGTTTGTGACACACTTTACCGTAATGCTAATTATTTAGCTTACCTTAAATAATTACACACTTGTAATATGTAGAACTACTATACTAGGCTGTATGAATCTTATACTCATTACACTTTTATTTAAGATAACCATTTCCTTTGAATAATTAGTATGTACACAACTAATTATTATACTATAATTCTTTACTTCCTTTTCTTCCATAAATTGTCCCAACACATTTTCAGTCAGCCATAATTTAATGTATAAATCCCTAACCAATATCTATTTATAATTATATTGGTACTCTTCTTTTATTAATCATTTATTTTTCAAATACTAACCTTTTATATATTACAATACTATGTAATATATTTAAAATATCAAATTAACATATTCCTTCCATTTTCTTTATGCAACACATAATCCTTAATTCACCATTTTACTTGAGTGAATTAACTTATTTATTCAAATTACTATCTCACCAATGCCACACAAGGTTTTATAATATAATATTCCATAATATCACTTAATTAACCAATATTTATTCCGGGTTAATTAATTAACTCTTATTCAAATCATGTTTTCGCTAATTTAATCCATTTATGGACAACTTAATCGCCAATTATGACTTTTATTACCTATATGAGTCCTTAATATATATTTCTTGAAATTCAAATTCCACAACTTACTCAGAACTTTCTATAGACCGGCGCAGCTGCGCTGATCATAAGCTTGGAAGTGGCGCAGCTGCGCCACCTCAAGTCCGGAGGCAGACAAGTTCTGCATTAGCAGAAATAGAACCTTCATTTCTAAATACTTTACATATACCTCATAAATGATAACTCATCTAAAATCAACCTCTTCTTTGATTCCACATCATCGATTACTATTTTCTTTAATAATTTAAATATCAAACTTCGAGTTTTAAATCTCCACTTTTTCTTAAAAGTTTAACCAACTATAAAATCTCATTTATGGTATTTTTTTTCCTTCAATAACACAAAATTCAAAATATATAACACATATATATTCTTATTCAAACCGGCACATTCTATAATAAGAATTTTATTTATTAAATTCTTAATTTAATTGTTTCTAAAAATTCGGGTTATCACACAATCCATCCGTGGACATCTTAAGCACTAACTACGACCCATACCACATCATGCTAGTCGCTAGTATATATATTCAAGGGAAAGGTGATTATTCATTTAATGTCACCACGTACTATGATAAAAAAAATTTATAAATTATTTAATATCGATGGATAATTTCATCCACGTCCTTTACTTTAATTAAATTTTCTCTACAATAAATAAAAAATATATATTAATAATATTTATTAATCACAAAATCATATATTACATAGTTCATCTTACCCTATGTAACACAATACTTCCTACCTCATAACACACACACACACACACACACACACACACACACATATATATATATATATATATATATATATATATATATATATATATATATTCGAACCCAATACATGCCTTAAGAATTTTATTTATTAAATTCTCATTTTAATAATTTCTTGAAAATTTGGGTTCTTACAATCGTCAAAGATCTCCACATAAATATTGGGACGATCATCAACTTCTCCATTCGCCGGTGTTTGAGAGGTGGCCTAGCGAAAGGATTACCACACCCATCGCTAATCTCCGGGTTGTGCAAGCAAGCAGGTGTCATATGGGCAGCAGAATGAGCCGGTTCAGCCGCCATTGCTGCTTCTAAAAACTAGGTTGATGGCCCGATTTGAGACGTGGAAGGGGGCACCTTCACATCCCCGCGGCCTAGGCTTTATTTTTCCAGACTCGGATGAGGGGGGACTGAGGTCCCGGATGCGGACGACTATGTGTTTCCCGAGGATAAGTTAGAGGAGGATACACAACCTAACGATGAGAACGCTACTACGTCCATCGCTTCTCGCTCGACGAAGTCCATGCTTAGAAACCTTCAGCGGTAAATGGATCGGCAGCATAAGAGGAATGACAAACTGGCGGCGAGACAAAGCCATATGTTCGATACTTTGACCCACTTCAACGTCGTCATCGCTGATGCCTTCACGCGACTAAACACATCTGCTGACCTGTTACAGTTCCCAACTCTACAATCACTCCCGGGCTATCCACCTTCAGATTCTAACGCAGAGGAGGTGGTCGGGCCAGATGTTTGATTTATTAGGGAAGTCCTCGAAGCTTAATTTCTTTATTATCACATTGAGGGCATTGTTCAGTTTAAGTTTGGGGGTTTATTTTATATTGTTAATCGTAATCTTGTTAGCACATTGTATATTAGTATAAGTTAGTATAATTTTCATAGTAGCTTACTTAAGTGTCTTTATGCTTATAAAAAAATGGAAAAATTCAGAACATAATAAGAAGAGTCGTTAGTTAGGATTGCATGAGTCAAGTATGTCAGTCTGTATGAAGAAACCTTAGCTAGTGATGAGATTAGACTTACATAGAACTTAAACAGTAATGATAACTAGGACATAGATGTAAATTCCAACCTTTACATGAATTGTGCCTGTTTAACACTGTTGTACCGGTTAGCACGTTAGGTTGACAATGTGGTTTAACTTGGGTCAAATAGTCACATAATTGACATCTTGATAGAAATTGGGCTTTAAATGTCAGAAATTCCATAAACCGGTAGTAATGACTGAGATTAGGCAGAAACCTAAGTTTGGGGGAAAATATGGGAGTTATCTAAAAGAAAAAGAAAAGGAATAAAAAAAATTTAAAAAAGAGAAAAAGAAATTCGTGAATAAACACCGTGACTTGTATAGTTTCTTGGCCTTTGATACTCGAGTAAGTACGCCCTAGGGGATGTCTTTACACCCAGCGCCCTAAAGTCATTTGGTTTGGGAGTCATTGGTCGAAAGCTCATTACATAGGTATCATTGAAAAGCCTAAGGGAACTGGGCATTACACAGTCATGGTGAAATAGAGATACGGGAAAACGAGCAAAAATGCCCCCGTAAAGGAATAAAGATATCGAAACTCCCATATTGACTTTTGACTTGGTTAATGTTGAGTCGTGTCTGTATTACTGTGTTCAGTAGATTCCTTGAGTTAAAAGCTGTATATCTATCTAAGATGCGTATCATGTGATATATTCGAACTGAAGTTGGTCACATTGTTGTCAATCACACACACACTGCATTAGTGTTAACAGGTATTGACTTACCGTTGGGTTTGAACTACAAATATGTTTTGGTTGGATTTGTTGTATATTTGTGTGATTTCTTTAAGGCGAGATTGGTTAACTTTGTATAAGCTGACAGTTTCATTCATAAGCATTGTATTTATTTGCATGTGCATAGTTTTGCTTGAGGACAAGCGAAGTCTCAAGTTTGGGGGTATTTGATGAGTGGGTTTCATACCTACGAATTGGTGTTCTTAATAGCTTGATTTTTGAGGTTTTCAAGTAGGTTTCCTATCATTTTTACTTGGTTTTATAATATTGTGTGCAGGAAATGGAATGGATGCAAAGGTAGCATAAAATGCGAAGTTTTTAGATTTCATAACTTACAAATCCGCTGGGGCGGGTTTCTGAAGGAGTAATTCTCTACCGGGGCGGACATGTGAAATTTTAACACTGCCGGATAGAGAGTACACCAACCGGGGCTGGTGTGTCAAGAGGAAGTTACTCGCTGGGGCTGGTAGGCGCGACAGCTAGTAAACTCTCCTTGTTTAACTAGGAGTTGAATGCAAGATTAGGCTATTATTAGGGCTGCGATTAGGATGATATAAAAGGGTCATGAAGAGCATATTACATACACATTTAGCCTTACACATGCCCTAGCTTGGAGAATTGATAGCGGAGGAGGATTGAAGTAAAGATTAACCCGACGAACGCAAAGCGAACGTGGAGACGAGTAATGACGAATTTTCATATTCTATTCTTTCTCTCTTCATATTTACTTTGTATTCAGAATGATTAATACTCTATGTATTATTGGATTTTATTCATTGATGATGAACTAATTTTCTTATTTAAGCCTATAACGGATCTTATTATGTAACAGAGGATTAAATAGCTTTTAATTCAGTTTATGAATATTATTTCCAGGTTATTTGCTATGGTTTGTGCGTAACTTATATAGTTGCTTGATCACCAATTATCTGTTATCCCATATGAATTCGAGAGATGACATATGGGATTGGAACTAGCCATAGTGACATATTTGTGATTTCTGCTGTAGTTGGGATTCATAATTCATGTATAGGATAGAGATATCTATGCATCATATGTAATCTAATAAGAACTCTATTTTAAATCTTATTTAATTATAATTCACATAGAGATATAGTGAGTTAGTTAATTAAGGTGTCTTGCTTAATTCTATCATCTGTGGATTTGAGTGAGTATGGATCATGTAATGCATTGAGAGATGGTTATATCTTCTTTAGTGTTCTTGATTAATAATCTGGAATAATTGATATAAACTAAAGAAAAGTATATTATCTGAAGCAAAATAATAAGTGAAGTTGTAGCCTTAATTCTCTAAAACTTGTTAAAATCTCGAGTTAGTGTTAATTTGGTCTAAGTAGTAATTTATTTAGAAAATCATCTTTTAATTATTAGTTTGATAAAGCTGAAATAATATAAAATTGGTACTTGTTTGATTAAATAGGAATTATTGTCTCTGTGGGTACAATACTTGATCTTATCATTATATTACTTGTTGACCACGTACACTTGCGTGTAGCGCGTATAAAAAATACTCCCTCCATCCCGTAATAACTGTCGTTTTAAAAGAAACTTTTTTTCCCAATTTATTTGTCATTTATAACTTTCTAGGAGAATAAATTATTTACTTTCCTATATCATCCCTACCTTCTCTCATTGTCCCAAGAAATTCTCTCCCTTATATTAATAGTTTTCAACTTCCAATAAATGGGTAGTGATGGAATTTTACACAAATTTTAATTAATAAATAATAGCATTAAATGACTTTCGTAATCCATGTGCATGAAGTTAAAACGACAGTTATTATGGGATGGAGGAAGTACCCAACAAGTTTTTGGCGCCATTATCAGTATCTTATTTTTTTTGTTTGATTGGTTATTTCAGGTAATTTCGAGTAGTGCATGCAAACTCAATTGAAGAAGCCAGATTTATTGCCTTTCGAGGACAACATCGACAAACGATTTCAGAAGTTAACTAAGTAGATTGCAAAGACTCGAGAAGAACTTGAAACACCCAAAGAAAACATGGCTGCATAACCGGAAGAGAAAGCACTGCGAGATTATTGTACACCACAGATTTCAAAGATTCAGTCCAGTATCACCAAGCCGACTGATTAATGCTAACAACTTTGAGATCAAGCCTGGAACGATACAGATGGTGCAGAATAATTGCCAATTTGGGGGTCTTCCGAATGATGACCCAAACGAGCACATTGTCAGTTTCATAGAAATCTGCGACACCTTCAAGTGCAATGGAGTTTCAGATGATGCTATCAGATTAACACTATTTTCATTTACACTCAGAGATAAGGCAAAGGGTTGGCTCCATTCTCTACCACCGGGGTCAATCACCACATGAAACAATTTGGCTCAGAAATTTTTGGCTAAGTTCTTCCTGCCTTCAAAGACACATAAAATGAGAACGGAGATTTCTTCATTTTCACAGCTACAAGGAGAACCATTATATGAAGCATGGGAGAGGTACAAAGAGTTGTTGAGAAAATTCCCTCATCATGGGCAACCGCATTGGATGCAGATAAACACATTCTACAACGGGTTAGGGAGTCATATACGGGCCAGCATCGATGCAGCCTCTGGTGGAGCTTTTCTGGCAAAGAAATTTGAGGAGGCATGGGACTTGATAGAAATAATGGCTACAAACAACTATCAAGTGGCCGACTGAGAGGATGATTCAACCCTAAAGCTACAGGAATTTTGGAGGTGGATACTATGACAGCTATATCTGCACAACTAGCAGCGTTATCAAAGAAGATGGATGTCATGTCTATGGGAAACGTGCAGCAGGTAGCATTTATAAGTGAACTTTGTGCAGGTGAGCATCTGACAGAACAGTGTGCGATCAAGCCAGCTTCAGTTCAGTTTGTGGGTAGCTATAACAGGCCACCCAACAATATCAGAATGCATACAATCAGAGGGCTATAAACCATCCGAACTTTTCTTGGAGCAACAACTAGAATCAAAATCAGCAGCATCAACAGGCAGCTCCACATCAAGAGAAAAAGATAGATTTAGAGGAGATAGTGGCAAAATACATAACAGGAAATGAAGCGGTGATGAAAACTCAAGCGGCGGCGATTAAGAATCTAGAAACTCAAATTGGACAGATCTCTAGTGCACTAAACAGTAGACCCCAAGGAACCTTGCCAAGTGATACAGAAAAGAATCTGAAGGGAGGAAATGAGCAATGTCAAGCTGTCACACTGCGAAGTGGGAAATAGCTAGCCGAGTAGGAGTCAGAGAAGCCGACTATGGATAAGCAAGTTGAGACCAGTATAGAAGAAACAGTGGAAGGGAAAGCATGAGAAAAATCTGCAGAAAAAGAACAAGTGGTTACACCGATAGTCTACCCTCCACCACCATTTTAACAACAGATCCAAAAACAGAAATTAGAGCAATAGTTCGCTAAGTTTCTAGAAGTGTTCAAGAAGTTACACATTAACAACCATTTTGCGGAGGCATTAGAACAGATGTCTAGTTATGCCAAGTTCATGAAGGATATATTGTTAAAGAAAAAGATATTAGAGGACTTCGAGACTATGGCACTAACGGAGGAATGTAGTGCGATATTGCAAAAGAAGCTTCCACTAAAGTTGAAAGATCCGGGTAGTTTCACCATCCCATGCAAGATAGGGAGTTTAGCCTTCAACAAATGTCTATTTGATTTAGGTGCCAGTATAAACCTCATGCCATTGTCAGTTTATACTCAGTTAGGTTTACCAGCACCTAAACCGACCAATATCTCCTTACAGCTGGCAGACAGATCAGTAACTTACCCGCTAGGAATTGTTGAGGATGTGTTGGTAAAAGTGGATAAATTCATCTTCCCAGCGGACTTCATCATATTAGACTACAAAGAGGATAAGGATATTCCAATAATCCTTGGGCGACCATTCTTGGCTACTGGTAGGACTCTGATGTGCAAAAAGGAGAGTTAACCATAAGGGTTCAAGACCAAGAGGTAATCTTCAATGTGTTTAAGGCTATGAACTTCCCTAAAGAGGTGAGGAGTGTTTTTGGATGGATATTACTGACACAGTGGTGGGTGATGAGCAACATCGGATACTTAGTACCGACCCATTAGAGTCAACGTTGATGGGAAGCTATGATGAAGAGGATTTAGAGATAAAGGAGTATCTACAACTGTTAGAGGCTTATCCGAGATTAAATAGGTTCAAGTTATCCATTTGAACCTTTGGAAACAGCAGGAACTCCATTATCAAGGATGAAGCCATCTCTAAAGGAACCTGCCGGCACTAGAACTCAAACCCCTACCAAATCACCTCAGGTATGCGTATTTGGGTAATTCATCTACTTTACCTGTTATTATTGCATCTTCACTTAATGAATTGCAGAAAGTAAGCTGTTAAGAGTTCTAAGGGAATACAAGTCTGCTATTGGATGGACTATCACTGATATCAAAGGAATCATTCCGTTATTCTATATGCACAAGATTCTAATGGAGGCGATAGCAAGCCAACAGCAGAACAATAGTGGAGGCTCAATCCAATCATGAAAGAGGTAGTGAAGAAGGAAATCTTGAAATGGCTGGATGCTGAAATTATCTGCCCAATTTTAAACAGTTCATGGCTGAGCCCGGTCCAATGTGTCCCGAAGAAAGGTAGGACGACGGTAGTGCAGAATGAAAACAACGAACTGATACCAACAAGGATAGTGATCGACTGGAGGGTTTGCATGGACTACATAAAGCTGAATAAGGAAACTAGAAAGGATCATTTCCCCTTGCCTTTCATTGATCAGATGTTAGACAGACTCGCTAGACATGAGTACTATTGCTTCCTGGATAGGTATCCAGGCTACAATCAGATCGTCATTGCACCAGAGGATCAAGAGAAAACAACGTTCACATGCCCGCATGGTACCTTTGCCTTTAGAAGGATGTCATTCGGACTGTGTAACACACCGACGAGCTTTAAGTGATGCATGATGGTAATCTTCTCAGATATGGTGGAGCGAAGTATCGAGATATTTATGGATGACTTTTCAGTATTTGGAGAATCTTTTGACAGGTGTCTTGAAAATCTAGTCCTGGTGTTGAAAAGATGTGTTGAGACGAATCTGGTGCTCAACTGGGAAAAATACCATTTCATGGTCCAAGATGGGATAATACTTGGACACAAAGTTTCTGGAAAAGGGTTGGAAGTTGATAAAGCTAAATTAAAAATAATTGAAAATCTGCCACCGCCGATATCAATAAAGGGTATTCGGAGCTTTCTTGGTTATGCTGGATTCTACAGCCAATTTATTAAAGACTTTTCAAAAATCATAAAGCCACTATGCAGTCTCTTGGAAAAGGATGTACCGTTTAAATTTGATGAAGACTGTCTAGCAGCATTTGAGCAATTGAAGAAGAAGCTAACCACAACACCAGTGATCATCGCACCAGATTGGACAATGTCGTTCGAGCTCATGTGTGATGCGAGTGACTATGCAGTAGGAGCAGTGCTCGGACAACGACGAGAAAAAATCTTTCATGCCATCTATTACGCGAGCATGACACTGACTGATGCACAGTTAAACTACACAACCACTAAAAAGGAATTACTTGCAGTTATGTACGCATTTGACAAATTTTGCTCATATTTGGTGGGGACAAAGGTGGTGGTTTACACAGATCACTCGGCCATCTGGTATCTAGTTGAAAAGAAGGACGCAAAGCCAAGACTTATTCACTGGGTTTTGCTACTCCAGAAATTTGATTTAGAGCTTAAAGATAGAAAGGGAACAGAAAATCAGGTGGCTAACCATCTTTCGTGGCTAAAGAATCTGAAGCATGACGAAACAGACAAAGTAGTGATCAACAAGTCTTTTCCCGATGAGCAGTTATTCTTAATCTATGGTGAGTTCCCATGGTATGCAGATTTTGCGAACTACTTGGTGAGTAATATTCTCCCACCAGATTTGACACGCCAACAAAAGAAGAAATTCTTACCCGATGTGAGGTGGTATATGTGGGATGAACCGTATTTGTTCCGCCAGTGTGCTGATAGAATGATCCGACGATGTGTACCGGAAAGTGAAGTTGAGAGTATCATAGGAATGTCACGCCTCAGTATACGGGGGACATTATGGGAGTGAGAGAACAGCTGCAAAAGTCCTGCAAGCAGGCTTCTACTGGCCCACCTTATTCAAAGACGCACACCAATGCGTAAAAAACTGTGATAGATGTCAAAGAGTGGGAAATATTTTGAAGCGGAATGAGATGCCCCTACATATGATTTTAGAAGTCGAGATTTTTGATGTATGGGGAATCGACTTTATGGGACCATTTCCGTCTTCGTTTAGTAATTTGTACATTCTACTGGTCGTAGACTATATATCAAAGTGGGTTGAGGCAGTTGCACTACCAACAAATGATGCGAAGGTGGTACTAAAAATCTTGCAAAAGAACATCTTCACACGATTCGGCACCCCGAGGGAAATCATCAGTGATGAAGGGAGCCATTTTTGCAATAAGTACTTCACTGCTCTTTTGACAAAGTATGGGGTCAACCACTGAATCGCCACAGCCTATCACCCTCAGACGAGTGGCCAAGTCAAAGTATCTAACCGAGAGGTAAAGAGAATCTTGGAAAAGGTCGTCAACCCAAATCGAAAAGATTGGTCGTTGAAGCTAGACGACGCTCTATGGGCGTATCGAACTACGTACAAGACCCCAATAGGCATGTCTCCATATCAGTTGGTTTACAGGAAGGCGTGACACCTTCCGGTGGAACTCAACCATAAGGCGTATTGGGCCATCAAGAAACTGAACTTTGACTTATCAGTAGCAGGGGAGAAAAGATTGTTGCAAATTAATGAATTAGATGAGTTCTGCTTGCAAGCTTACGAGAATTCAAAGTTATACAAAGTGAAGGTTAATAAATGGTATGATCAAAAGATAATGGACAGAAAGTTTGAACCGGGCCAGTCAGTATTGCTATTCAACTCTCGATTGAAATTGTTTCTTGGAAAACTAAAATCCAGGTGGTCAAGCCCTTTTACCATCAAGACAGTGTTTCCACATGGCGCCGTTGAAATTTACAGCAGTGATTCAACCGAAACATTCAAAGTGAATGGCCAACGCCTCAAGCACTTTTGGGGAGGTGACATCGATCGCCAGGAAACCGCGATCGACCTGACTGAGCCAATCTGAAACAGGGAGTAGTCAGGCTGAACGACTTAAAATCAAGCGCTCGATGGGAGGCAACCCATCTTTTACGTTATTTTCATACACAAATATTATTTAGTATTAATCATATATATTAAGTAGTCATTTTTCTTGATAAAGCATATTCTGGCAATGTTTATGTTGTGCGTGTAGAGATAGATCACGGGGAAGACAATCCAAGCCAAGCATATAATCAACAGGGGAGTACTCTCAAGCTAAGCTTTTGCAGGAAAAGGAAATTAAATTTCAAAATTTTGGACAGACCATGCACCCGCCCCGGCAGATAAATAAGCTTGTAACACCCGCCCCGGCGGTGTTTCAGCAATAAAACCTCCGCCCCAGCGGGGGATCGACAATCCAGATTTTTAAAACCCAATTTACACTCCAAGTGAACCAAAAACTCCTCACAACTAAACCCTTACCTTCCGAAAACATCCATCCTAAGACCATAACCTTCCCATACATCATAGATTCTAGATTTCAAAAAGATTTAACCTTCAATCCCAAATCCTTCTTCATTTGAAACTACAATCACAAGCATCAAACACCCACTCCACCTTAACCTCCATTCTTCACCCACACAAGGTGCGTGCAATCATAGTGAAGGCAAGTGGAAACATTCTGAGCATCACTCACTTCGGGAAGTAATGTACACGGTATTGTGGTAAGCATACTCATTGTTGGGGTGATTTTCTACTTGATAAACAAATAGGACACGAAATTGACACAATAAATTGAGCTTGTATGTGTTGGGTCTGTGATGTGGTAAGGCAAATTTGATATAATTCATATATATATACTGCTTATTTGGTTGGGTGCGAAAATTTTTTTTTGTGGAAATCAGAGAAATCAACCTCACTCAACATCAAACTACATTAACATCGCCCACCAACTGTTCGATAAAAGTCCACAACCACATTGCTTAAGAAATTCTGTGTTTTGAGTAAAGAAACAACATGCCACCACGTCCACAAAAGAGGCAAAAAGGTGAAGGGTCTTCCATGGCCGTTCCACAGTTTGACCAGAGGAAATTCCAGAGTGCGGTCGTCGCCAACAAATTTGCGTAATTTGGCGGGCAAGGCACTAGTTCCGAAATGGGCCTTAAGTCCAATGTTATGGATGGAGATATGAGTTTACAAATCCTAAAATGGCATTGGGAAAATGCCTTCACAGATCAACCTGAAGCGGTAGTGGTAGCCGTGGTCAAGGAGTTCTACGACAATACGAAGGACACACCTCCATTTAAAGCATTCGTCAGAGGCAAACAAGTAGACTTCAGTGTAGAGGCCATAAACGAATTCTACAATGTCCCACCATCGGAGGTGTGTCAATACACGAAATTGAGAGATAGCGGGATTGATTATGATAAAGTCCTCATGGAAATATGCAATCTCGATACAATATGGGAGCAAGGCAGAAGAGGAGGCATGCTCATCATGAGCTCCAGTTTGAACAAGTATGGGAAAATTTTATATTCTTTCATTTGTGCCAAGTTACCGTTGTGACGCCCCCAAATTCGGACCGCCACTTGGTCACTCGAATTCGGTTTGTCAGGTTCTAATATCTAACACCACAATAAATATTACGACTAAATATCTCATTGCACAGCGGGATAATACACAACTATTACCGAATAGATTACATTTAGATAATATAATTTATTCATGTCCCAAGGTCTCGTAACTTAAACATCGATTATATAGCCTAAACATACCTTAAGCATAAATAAACCTAACTAATACATAATAGAATAAGTTCTTATTACAAATCATAAAGTTCTACATAAATAAAGCTACTCAGTAGCCTGTCCCTTGCCCTTGTCTGTGCCCGAGGGTTCGCACTGCTCTGCCCTAACTGAAATGTTTTAGGAAATCAAGAATGAGCAACAAGTTTGCTCAGCAAGTAATATAACAACAAGGGTGAGTAATATAGTTCTCGAATCCCAAAAGGGTACAACAGGATATGATAGTTCAAGGATAGCAAGAATATCAACAATTCTCAATAACAATCGCTAAGGACAGAGTAATATCAATATGATTCAATGCAAAATCAATATAAGATTTCAAGATAACTGAATACTGAGCAGTCACTAAGGACTAAGAACTTCTACTAGAATTAACAAAAATATACTGATAATCCAATAAAACAAGTACAATATGTGATCAGCCTAAAGTACCCTACGGTATGCATATCGTTCAATCGTACTAAAGTGCGCACGTCGGTCTCCCGACAAATATAATTTCCCTTCAAAGAAGGTTGTTCTTCTCAGCCAAACACATGTTCCCGCACCAATCAATTGGTTTGGGTCGCTTTTCAACAATATAAGTCTAGCCGAATCAAATGGCATAGATCATAATAATTATAAATTCAATCTCAAGATTTAAAGTTCAAAGAATATAAATTGACTTTTATCTTATCTATGAAGTATATAGTTATAATACATGAATCGCAAATTCCAAAAGTTTACTTGTACGACAATAATATCACAAGCTTAATAAACGCTCAATAAAGAGTAGGGTTAGGAACTTGCTTACAACGTTCCTTGAATAAAGTAAACACAAGGATAGGGTACTTGCAATTAATAATACAAGAACAGTTTAAGGAAACTTGCATTAAAAGAGATAAGGTTTAGATACTTGCTTACAATATTCGTTGAATAAAATAATGCAAGGGTCTATGATACTTGCCTTAAGTGTAGTTTATCCTCGTTAAGTAAATCAACACTTTCGAATCCCTATCGTAATATAGTTATGGGTATAGATATTCATTAGTCATACAGTTTAAGATTATAATTTATCTTATTCATACAATCAATATATAAGTTAGTCTTCAATCTTACTATACCGTCATATATCACGCATAGTACTATATCACTTCATGACTCTAGATTGACATAACTTACATTATATTTTATCCTTAAAGTTCCGCTTTTCGGGTTAAACAAGTTTACATATCGTCATTATCACATAAGATCACAACGAATAGCAAACATACTCTTTTTAGCACGTTATAACATTATTATAAGTTAACCGTCAAATCGGATTCAAGCATTAACATATGATATCACATAACATATATATCTGTTAAAGGGTTTTTCCATGTTTATTCAACCTTTTCCAAGTTCAATCATACATGCTATAGTTCTAAATCATGGTTTCTAACGACTTAGGGTCATGCAACGTTATGAGTTCTCGTAAGTTATCATGCTTGTCATGTAAACATATGAAGTGATCATACAACTTGATTTAGACATGCTTGCAAGTAGTTATATCATATACATGTTACAACTTGGTTCATGCTTCACTTGTGCCTAACTTGCTTTCATAGCTTCTATCATGGTAGATATATATGTTAGATACATTAGTGAGGTTAAAGGGTACTATCCAATCATGTCCAAATTATCTGAATTTAAAACTCCATGTAATATGTTAAGTGCACGTTCAAAAACTCATACTTTCATTAGTAAGGTTTACTAATAAGGCATAGCATGTCCATGTTACATTATTAAACACGTATACATAAGTCATCATGTCCTCCATGCAATTCTAAACCGTACTAATATATATCAAAAGTCAGAATATAGATATGATACATACGTACCAAAGTTTACTTTAAGAACCATAAGTTCAATTTCAAACTACAAGTCCTTTCGTTAATCATTTATGCGAACATAATGAAACATGCTCATTTTAGTTCTACGTACCTATATATGTAGGTTACTCATACTATTATGCTTTATCTAAGCCAACTTAACATCCTAGCATTAACAATTTATAGCAAAAATTAGTAGTCTATCTGCAGAGGCTGGCGCAGCTGTGCAGCTACGCCGTGTCCAGTCCATACCAGTGAATTTCCTGCTTCGGCAGGACTTAGGCCAAATGCCAACTTTCTTTCACCAAAACAGTTTTAAACAACCATATTATAATTCCAACATGTATATAAGTCCATATAACAACTTAACAAGCATTCTATATCTCAATTACACTCTAATTCAACATGATCAAGAATATAAGAATTCTAAGAAATTGCAGAAACAGAAAATGAAGAACGAGAAATGTAGTATACCTCTATAAACAATTTAGCTTGTTGTTAAAACACTGAAACCTCTCTCTCAATTCTAGAATGCTTAACACTGATATATATATATATATATATATATGCTCTCTAGTCTCACTTATCCAAAATTCTCAGCAAATGAATTAGGAAGAGGATGGGTTATATTTATAGAGAAAATGATATCCAGACATTGTTTTCTTCCATTGAATCAAACCCATGGATTGAAGAATTGCATGAAAGTTATGCGAGAGTAGGTAATTGGTTGGTAAATCTCATCATCAAAACCACTCCCCATTGATCATGAGCCTTCTAGATTGCTGAGTTTAAGGAGTAGAGAGTAGGCTAACTTGGAGTTTTCACGTGTGAGGAAATGTGACTATCAATATGGGACAAGGCAAAGCAATCTCAGCATTTTGCAAATCCCACATACTAAGGTTACATATATAAGTCTACTTAGGTTACAATGTAATGTCACAACGTATTTCCATGAATAAGTAACATTTCAATGTAGTAAATGTAATTTGTACATATATAATCCATGTACATTTTATCTTACCGGTATAGTTTAATCGAATATTAACACATTACACTGTATCCTTTATTATTAAATTTTACTAATCAACAATTGTTTATCTTATATTCATGATGTACTATTTTAACGTACACTCACATACAATTGTCACATAAGCATCATAATGTATTAATTAGTCATAATATATAGTTTCAATATGTATAGTCACATTGTATTAATCATGTAGCGTTCACAATTTAATAATTTTACTCTATAGTTTATATATATAACATAGTCACATTGCACTTTACACTTTGTATAATATATAGTTAGCTACTATACGTTATACTTTTAATATCGCATGCTTGCACATATGAATTAATATAATCTTATAATATTAATAATTTACTTGTTTTATCATTCATAATGGCAATTAATCAATTAATAAAATATTAATTAATTCATCCTTCATATATCCATGTAATCATTAATAACACTTAATTAATATTCATAGGATTAATTATCACATTAATAAATATAACTCTTATTATATTTATAAACAAGTTATTTATTATTATTCTATTATTTGTAATAATAATAATCAACATATTATTAATCACCATTAATATTCCATCTTTCATAATAACAATTAAATTACAATTAATATTTGATTATTTGTTCACGTAGTAATTCCTTCATTAATTAATATAATCATTAATATTTCTCATCACTGTGCCACATAAGGCATTCAACGAGTTTATCGCAAACTCCATATTTTCTCAATTACTATTATTATTTAATTCAATATAATTGAGTTAGCTCATCTCAGAACACATAAATATTTATATTCAGATAAATATTCATTTCCATTAATATATTCATTTAATAATATTCAAAAATTCTCGGGCATTACATCCTCCCCCCCTTATAAAAATTCTGTCCTCGGAATTGCTACAAGGTTACACAAATAGATGGGGATAATCCTCACCATCCTATATTCTAACTCCCACGTAGCCTCCTCGACATCGTGGTTACGCCAAAGTACTTTTACAAATGAAATAACTTTATTTCTTAAGGTTTGCTCTTTCCTATCTAATACTTGGACAAGAATTTCTTCGTAAGCTAAGTTCTTCTCCACTGGAATGGGCTCGTAAGAAATCACGTGCTTGTAGTCGGCCTTGTATGGTCGCAACACGAAAATATGGAACACGTTATGGATGTGCTCCAACTCGGGTGGTAATGCAACTTTGTATGCCACTTCGCCCACTCGCTTCAGTATCTCGAACGGTCCTATGAATCTTGGACTCAATTTTCCTTTCTTGTCGAAACGAATCTTTCCCTTCCATGGAGATACCATCAAAAATACGAAACTGCCGACTTTAAAGTCTCGGTTCTGTAGATGCAAGTCTGCGTACTTCTTTTGGCAGTCTTGAGCTGCTACTAGTCTGGCTCTTATCACTATCACCACGTCTGCGGTTTGTTGTACTAGTTCTGGTCCGAGTATTCGTCGTTCTCTGACTTCGTCCCAACATAATGGCGTCCTACACTTTCTCCCGTAAAGAGCTTCGTGCGGTGGCATGCCGATACTCGCATGGTAACTATTGTTATACTCAAATTCAACTAAGGGTAGGTGGTCATCCCAATTTCCCTTGAAGTCCATCACACAAGTCCTAAGCATGTCCTCCAGTGTTTGTATTGTTCGCTCATTCTGTCCATCTGTTTGAGGATGATAAGCGGTACTCAACCTCAACTGTGTTCCCATACTCTCTTGCAAACATTTTCAAAAATTTGACGTGAAGCGCGGATCTCGATCAGAGACAATTGACACTGGCACTCCATGTCATAAAATAATCTCCTTTACATACAGACTCGCTAACTGATTCAAATTGTAGCGGATCTTGATTGGTAGAAAATGTGCGATCTTTGTTAGTCGATCCATGATAACCCAAATGGCATCATATCCCTTCTATATGACTGGAATTCCTACCACAAAGTCCATTGTAATATGCTCCCATTTCCACTCTAGTATTTCCAACGGTTGTAGTAAACCACTGAGCCACTGGTGCTCTGCTTTAACGCGTTGGCAAGTCAAATATCTACTAACGCACTCTACGACTTCCCGTTTTAGATTGGGCCACCAAAAGTGTTGCCTCAAATCTCGGTACATCTTTGTGCCTCCCGAATGAACGGAATACGTCGTATTGTGTGCCTCGTGCAAAATCTCTTCTCTCAACTCGGTTACCGCTGGCACCCACACTCTCCCTTCGAATCTTAAGATACCGTCTTTATCCATTCAGAATCTTTCTTCTCCATTTTCTGCGATCCTATTTCTGATTTTCTCGCACTCATCATCTTTCTCTTGTGCTTCTTTTACTCTATCCAACAAGGTTGGACGAGCTTCCATTACAAACGACTTCTCTTCAAACATCTCTGGTCCTTTTACCTCTATTTCTAATTTCTCCATCTCTCTTATCAACTCCTCTTGAGTCGTCAAGTGAAACAATTTCTCCCTTCCTTTCCTGCTCAGAGCGTCGGCAACTACGTTTGACTTACCCGGGTGATAAAGAATATCACAGTCATAGTCTTTGATCAATTCTAACCACCTTCTCTAACACATATTCAACTCCTTCTGTGTGAAGATATATTTCAGACTTTTATGGTCCGTGTATATCTCACATTTCTCTCTGTATAAGTAATGCCTCCATATCTTTAACACAAAAACTACTGCCGCTAACTCCAAGTCATGAGTAGGGTATCGTTTTTTGTAATCCTTTAATTGTCGTGATACATACGCAATGACCTTGTCGTACTGCATGAGCACACAGCCAAGTCCCTTGTGCAATGCATCACTATATACCACAAAATTTCTTGCATCATCTGGTAGTGATAACATAGGCGCTTTGCTCAATCTCTTTTTCAACTCTTGAAAACTCTCTTCACATTTGTCTGTCCACACAAACTTCACCGTCTTCCTCGTCAGATTAGTCAACGGGGTTGCTATCTTAGAAAAATCTTGGATGAATCTTCAATAGTACCCAGCTAACCCTAAGAAACTCCTTATTTCTGTTGGTATTTTTGGATGTTCACAATTACTTACTGCCTCGACCTTTGCAGGGTCTACTGAGATTCCATTCTTATCCACCACGTGACCTAAGAATTGAACCTTCTCCATCCAAAATTCACACTTAGAAAATTTCGCATACATCTTCTCATTCCTCAGAGCCTCCAAAATAATCTTCAGATGTTCGGCGTGTTCTTCCTCTGTCTTCGAGTAGATCAAGATGTCGTCGATAAAGACTACTATGAATTTGTCCAAGTAGGGCTTGAAAACTTGGTTCATCAAGTCCATGAATGCTGCCGGAGCATTAGTCAATCCAAATGACATTACCAAAAACTCGTAATATCCATAATGGGTTTGAAACGCAGTCTATGGTATGTCCTCATCCCTTACCTTTAGTTGGTGATATCCTGTCCGTAGGTCTATCTTTGAGAAACACTTCGCTCATTTCAGTTGATCAAATAAGTCGTCTATCCTTGGTAATGGATATCTGTTCTTGATCGTTACTCCGTTCAATTCTCGATAATCGATACAGAGCCTCATCGATCCGTCCTTTTTCTTAATGAATAACACTGGTGCTCCCCAAGGAGACACACTCGGTCGTATGTAACCTTTATCCAATAACTCTTGCAGTTGTATCATCAATCCTTCATTTCTACTGGTGCCATAGTGCTAAGTCTATAACGAATTTAATTTCTCTGTTTGGTGGAAGACTAGGCAGATCGTCCGGAAATACATCTCGAAATTCATTCACTATGGATATATCCTTAATTTCTACTCCCTTTTTCCGAGTATCTACAATGTAAGCTAAATAACCTACACATTCTTTCCTTAACAATTTCTTGGCCTGCATCATCGTAACGCAACACGATTTCTTAAGCGATGAGCTACCATAAAACACTACCTTAGACTTACTCGGAGTTTGAAGGTTCACACATTTATTCTGACAGTCAATTATTGCAGCATGGTTATACAACCAATCCATTCCCAGTATTACGTCAAATTCTCCCAATCTAATAGGAATCAAGTCTACGCTAAGTTCATGTTCACTAATTCCGGTAAACGTATTCTACAGGGATTACTTCCTTATTTACAACTTCTATATTCAAGGGATTTTCTAATCGTTCTCGGGATGTGTTAAGTCTACTAGTAAATTCTTTAGATACAAAAGAACATGTGGCACCCGAATCAAATAATACATAAGCATTTATATTATTGATTGGGATTATACCTGAAACCACGTCCTTCGCAACCACTGCGTCTTGGATGGTCATGTTAAAGGTTCTGGCGATTGGGCGGCTGGATTGTGCCGGTCCGCTGATCATCAGTTTGTTTCCTCCTTGTTGGCTGCTACATCCACCACTTCCCTTCTTCAGGCAGTCCTTAATCCGGTGGTCCGTCGAGCCACATGCAAAGCATCCTTGTATCTTTTTTGGTTTTGGGTAGTTGGGTGAAATGTGCCCATCCTGACCGCAGTTGTAGTAAGTGTCGCGTCCCTTCCAGCACTCGCCATTGATGGTTCTTCCCATATTTTGGGCATCCTTCAGCCCTCTTCTTAAAACCTCCACAAAAATTCCCCAACTGATTGTTGTTGTTTTTGTTGTTGTTCTTCTCCCACTTTCTTTTTCCTAAGTTACTTCCTCCACTACTGCTTCCTCCAGTATTTTTCCTTTCTTCTCTTTGTTGTACAGACTTAAGGCCTCACTGCCACCTTCAGCAATGATCGCCTTCTCCAGCAATGTCGCAAAGGAATCAATTTGAAGAACTGATACCTTATTGAATAGCCACGGCTTCAGCTCTTGCTCGAAGCATCTCGCCTTCCTCTCTTCATCTCCTACTTGGTGCTCCACAAATCGCGCTAGTTCGTTAAACTTCGCTGCGTACTGCGCCACCGTCATGTCACCTTATTTAAGTTCCAAAAACTTCACCTCCATCCTATTCTTCATGCTTTTCGGGAAGTAGTTCTTGAAAAACAGAGTTCTGAATCTATCCCACGCTATTATCCTTTCTCCAGCTCTTTGTTGATTAGCCTCCCACCAGTAGTTGGCTTCGCCTCTCATCATATATGTAGCAAATACAGTCTTTTGGTCTTCACCCACACGAGCTATAGTGAAGGCCTTCTTGATATCCTTAACCCATGTCTGCGCAATGATTGGGTCGGTAGTAACCTCGAACTATGGGGGTCCTACACTCCTAAAGTCCTTAAAGTTTGTGACTGGTACTCCTTGAGGATTGGGGCGAACGGGTTCGTTGTTCCTTCCCCTAAGGGCCTCTCCTAACAGATCTACTAGCTTCTGGATCGGGTCTACTTGTTCCCTCTCATTGTTCACTGACTCCTCAGGTGCAGTCAATCTACGTCTGGGCGGCATTATCTGCATCACAAATTTTCATTTTATTATTACTCAGTTATATTACTTAAGTATTTCTTTTAATTCTAAAGGCATAAAATTTTATAACACATTTCTGAAATAAGCTTCATTTATATTCATATGCCAAATCGTTTCATTACATGATTTTCCCTAGCATATTTCTATAAATATCATCATATATATCCCCTAATATCACAAAAGGCGGGGAACTCTAACATACTACCCCTTTAACAAAAGCTTACTCGGGGTTTACGTAACTATCCCACACTTTACACAAAAAGTTGGGATTACAACACAACATGTACATCACAAAAGAAAACCACTAAAGCTACTGCTAGTCTAGTTAAGGGTCTAATCCCATCATCCCACGCTCCACAGCGCTCTTGTACTCGATCTATGCTATGTATGCTATCAACTCTCGGCTCAAAGTATGTAGGGTTTGTCCCTGCTCCACTGGGTAGTGGTACACACCATCAATCACCTTCTCAAAAGCTGAACGGAACACATACCCCATCTTGTTCATCTTCCTCTTCTTACATCTGACCACATCCTCTAGGTCATCAGCTCTCTCATTAGCCGCTTCCCACTTCTCCTCGAAGTGTATCCTATCCATAACCTCCAACTCTAGCTGAGTACGGAGTGCTTCCTTTTCTGTCTTCTCACTCAATTCTCTCTGCTCTACTTCTTCCAGCTTTCCTGCTAGATCTATATTTCTGGATACTGACCTGTGGAATAAGGTTCCCATCTGGATTCCTGCCTCCTTGCGGTAAGCAATCTCCACCTCTAATTCCTGCATGGCCAGCTTCCTCTGATGGTCTTCGTCCCTCAGTTTCTGGAACTTCGACTCTCTCTCTTGGGCCTCGGCCTCCAGCTTTTGGACTCTGCAGTCCAACTCTAGGATCCGCTCCTCATACTCACCTAACATCTGCTCCTCTATAGTAGCCTCATCAGAGTCCACCACTGGTTCATCATCCATCGGCTCATCCTCCATCGGCTCCTCCTCTGGATCGGACTCCACCTCAATCTCATCCTTGTCGTCAGACTCGGATGGTGCAACAGCCTGCACTGGCACAACCTCCAGAGGTGCCTCATATACTACGTGTATATCCCTGGGCTCCTCCTCGGCCACTCTACTAGGTACTCCCGTATCTACTAGGTACTCCTATATCTACTATCCTACAATCACAAACATAAGACAGACAAACAGCAACTCCATTAGAATGTTAAATAAAATATAAGTTCATTGTATAGAATGAAGTTACATTTCATAACACACTAAGTCTCTCTAGGAAAACTCTATATGAGTTTTATCTCCTTCTAACTTTCTAAGTTCTCCTAAGTTATAATCTAAGGACACTCGCTCCTAAGGTTTATAACTATAGCTCTGATACCAACCTGTGACGCCCCCAAATTTGGACCACCACTTGGTCACTCAAATTCGGTTTATCACGTTCTAATATCTAACACCACAATAAATATTATGACTAAATGTTGCATCGCACAGCGGAATAATACATAACTATTACCAAATAGATTACATTTAGATAATATAATTTATTCACGTCCCAAGGTCTCGTAACTTAAACATCGATTACATAGCTTAAACATACCTTAAGCATATATAAACCTAACTAATACATAATAGCATAAGTTCTTATTATCATAAAGTTCTACATAAATAAAGCTACTCAGTACCCTTTCCCTTTCCCTTTCCCTTGTCGGTGCCCCCGAGGGTCCGCACTGCTCTGTCCTAACTGAAATGTTTTAGGAAAATCAAGAATGAGCAACAAGTTTGCTCAGCAAGTAATATAACAACAAGGGTGAGTAATATAGTTCTCGAATCCCAAAAGGGTACAACAGGATATGATAGTTCAAGGATAGCAAGAATATCAACAATTCTCAATAACAGTCGCTAAGGACAAAGTAATATCAATATGATTCAACGCTAAATCAATATAAGATTTCAAGATAACTGAATACTGAGCAGTCACTAAGGACTAAGAACTTCTACTAGAATTAACAGAAATATACTGATAATCCAATAAAACAAGTACAACAGGTGATCAGCCTAAAGTACCCTACGGTATGCATATCGTTTAATCGTACTAAGTGCGCACGTCGGTCTGCCAACAAATATAATTTCCCTTAAAGAAGGTTGTTCATCTCAGTCAAACACATGATCCTGCACAAATCAATTGGTTTGGATCGCTTTTCAACAATATAAGTCTAGCCGAATCAAATGGCATAGATCACAATAATTATAAATTCAATCTCAAGATTTAAAGTTCGAAGAATATAAATCGACTTTTATCTTATCTATGAAGTATATAGTTATAATACATTATTCGCAATTTCCAAAAGTTTACTTGTACGACAATAATAGCACAAGCTTAATAAACGCTCAATAAAGAGTAGGGTTAGGAACTTGCTTACATCGTTCCTTGAATAAAGTAAACACAAGGATAGGGTACTTGCAATTAATAATACAAGAACGATTTAAGGAAACTTGCATTCAAAGAGATAATGTTTAGATACTTGCTTACAATATCCGTTAAATAAAGTAATGCAAGGGTCTAGGATACTTGCCTTAAGCGTAGTTTATCCCTCGTTAAGTAAATCAACACTTTCGAATCCCTATCGTAATATAGTTATGCGTATCGGATATTCATTAGTCATAGAGTTTAGCATTATACTTTATCTTATTCATACAATCAATATATAAGTTAGTCTTCAATCTTACTATATCGTCATATATCACGCATAGTACTATATCACTTCATGACTCTAGATTGACATAACTTACATTATCTTTTATCCTTAAAGTTGCAGCTTTTCGGGTTAAACAAGTTTACATATCGTCATTATCACATAAGATCACAACGAATAGCAAACATACTCTTTTTAGCACGTTATAACATTATTATAAGTTAACCGTCAAATCGGATTCAAGCATCAACATATGATATCACATAACATATATACATGTTAAAGGGTTTTTCCATGTTTGTTCAACCTTTCCAAGTTCAATCATATATGCTATAGTTCTAAATCATGGTTTCTAACGACTTAGGGTCATGCAACGTTATGAGTTCTCGTAAGTTATCATGTTTGTCATGTAAACATATGAAGTGATCATACAACTTGATTTAGACATGCTTGCAAGTAGTTATATCATATACATGTTACAACTTGGTTCATGCTTCACTTGTGCCTAACTTGCTTTCATAGCTTCTATCATGGTAGATATATATGTTAGATACATTAGTGAGGTTAAAGGGTACTATCCAATCATGTCCAAAATTATCAGAATTTAAAACTCCATGTAATATGTTAAGTGCACGTTCAAAAACTCATACTTTCATTAGTAAGGTTTACTAATAAGGCATAGCATGTCCATATTACATTATTAAACACGTATACACAAGTCATCATGTCCTTCATGCAATTCTAAACCGTACTAATATATATCAAAAGTCAGAATATAGATATGATACATACGTATCAAAGTTTACTTTAAGAACCATAAGTTCAATTTCAAACTACAAGTCCTTTCGTTAATCATTCATACGAACATAATGAAACATGCTCATTTTAGTTCTACGTTCCTATATATGTAGGTTACTCATACTATTATGCTTTATCTAAGTCACCTTAACATCCTAGCATTAACAGTTTATAGCAAAAATTAGTAGTCTGTCTGCAGAGGCTGGCGCAGCTGCTCTGCGCCTGGGTATAAACCCGGCGCAACTGCACCGTGTCCAGTCCATACCAGTGAACTTCCTGCTTCGGTAGGACTTAGGCCAAATGCCAACTTTCTTTCACGAAAACAGTTTTAAACAACCATATTGTAATTCTAACATGTATATAAGTCCATATAATAACTTAACAAGCATTTTATATCCCAATTACACTCTAATTCAACATGATCAAGAAAATAAGAATTCTAAGAAATTGCAGAAACAGAAAATGAAGAACGAGAAATGTAGTGTACCTCTGTAAACAATTTAGCTTGTTTTTAAAACACTGAAATCTCTCTCTCTCTCAATTCTAGAATGCTTAACACTGATATATATATATATATATATATATATATGCTTTCTAGTCTCACTTAGCCAAAATTCTCAGCAAATGAATTAGGAAGAGGATGGGTTATATTTATAGAGAAAATGATATCCAGACATTATTTTCTTCCATTGAATCAAACCCATGGATTGAAGAATTGCATGAAGATTGTGGGAGAGTAGGTAATTGGTTGGTAATTCTCATCATCAAAACCACTCCCCATTGATCATGAGCCATCTAGATTGCTGAGTTTAAGGAGTAGAGAGTAGGCTAGCTTGGAGTTTTCACTGTGTGAGGAAATGTGACTATCAATATGGGGCAAGGCAAAGCAATCTCAGCATTTTGCAAATCCCACATAATAAGGTTACATATATAAGTCTACTTAGGTTACAGTGTAATGTCACAATATATTTCCATGAATAAGTAACATTTCAATGTAGTAAATAGTAATTTGTACATATATAATCCATGTACATTTTTTCTTACCTGTATAGTTTAATCGGATATTAACACATTACACTGTATCCTTTATTATTAAATTCTACTAATCAACAATTGTTTATCATATATTTATGATGTAATATTTTAACGTACACTCATATACAATTGTCACATAAGCATCATAATGTATTAATTAGTCATAATATATAGTTTCAATATGTATAGTCACATTTTATTAATCATATAGTGTTCACAATTTAATAATTTTACTATATAGTTTATATATATATATATATATATATATATAACATAGTCACATTGCAGTTTACACTTTGTATAATATATAGTTAGCTACTATACGTTATACTTTTAATATCGCATGCTTGCACATAGGAATTAATATAATCTTATTATATTAATAACTTACTTGTTTTATCATTCATAATGGAAATTAATCAATTAATAAAATATTAATTAATTCATCCCTCATATATCTATGTAATCATTAATAACACTTAATTAATATTCATAGGATTAATTATCACATTAATAAATATAACTCTTATTATATTTATAAACAAGTTGTTTATTATTTTTCTATTACTTGTAATAATAATAATCAACATATTATTAATCACCATTAATATTCCATCTTTCATAATAACAATTAAATAACAATTAATATTGGATTAATTGTTCACGTAATAATTCCTTCATTAATAAATATAATCATTAATATTTCTCATCACTGTGCCACACAAGGCATTCAACGAGTTTATCGCAAACTCCATATTTTCTCAATTATTATTATTATTCAATTCAATATAATTGAGTTAGCTCATCTCAGAACACATAAAAGTTATATTCAGATAAATATTCGTTTTCATTAATATATTTATTTAATAATATTAAGAAATTCTCGGGCACTACAACTGCCCTCAACACATACGAGTGAGATTACTAAAGAAAAGATCTCACTATTGTATGCCATCGTCAAAGATCTCCACATAAATATTGGGACGATCATCAACTTCTCCATTCGTCGGTGTTTGAGAGGTGGCCTAGCGGAAGGATTACCACACCCATCGCTAATCTCCAGGTTGTGCAAGCAAGCAGGTGTCATATGGGCAGAGAATGAGCCGGTTCAGCCGCCATTACTGATTCTAGACACTAGGTTGATGGCCCGCTTTGAGACGTGGAAGGGGGCACCTTCACATCCACGCGGCCTAGGCTTTATTTTTCCAGACTCGGATGAGGGGGGAATGAGGCCCCGGATGCGGACGACTATGTGTTTCCCGAGGATAAGTTAGAGGAGGATCCACAACCTGACGAAGAGAACACTACTACGTCCAGCGCTTCTCGCTCAACGAAGTCCATGCTTAGAAAACATCAGCGGCAAATGGATCGGCAGCACAAGAGGGATGACAAACTGGCGGCGAGACAAAGCTACATGTTCGATACTTTGACCCATTTCAACGTCGTCATCGCTGATGCCTTCACGCAACTAAACACATCTGCTGACCCATTACAGTTCCCAACTCCACAATCACTCCCGGGCTATCCACCTTCAGATTCTAACGCGGAGGAGGTGGTCGGGCCAGATGTTTGATTTATTAGGGAAGTCCTCGAAGCTTAATTTCTTTATTATCACAATGAGGGCATTGTTCAGTTTAAGTTTAGGGGTTGGTTTTATATTATTAATCATAATCTTGTTAGCACATTGCATGTTAGTATAGGTTAGTATAATTTTCATAGTAGCTTAGTTAAGTGTCTTTATGCTTATAAAAAATGGAAAAATTCAAAAAATAATAAAAAGAGTTGTTAGTTAGGATTGCATGTGTCAAGTATGTCAGTCTGTATGAAGAAACCTTAGCCAGTGATGAGATTAGACTTACATAGAACTTAAACAGTAATGATAACTAGGACATAGATGTAAATTCCAACCTTTACATGAATTGTGCCTGTTTAACACTGTTGTACTGGTTAGCACGTTAGGTTGACAATGTGGTTTAACTTGGGTCGAATAGTCACATAATTGACATCTTGATAGAAATTGGGCTTTAAATGACAAAAATTCCATAAACCGGTAGTAATGACTGTGATTAGGCAGAAACCTAAGTTGGGGGAAAATATGGGAGTTATCTAAAAGAAAAAGAAAAGGAAATGAAAAAAAATTTGAAAAAGAGAAAAAGAAATGCGTGAATAAACACCGTGACTTGTCTAGTTTCGTGGCCTTTGATACTCGAGTAAGTACGCTCTAGGGGATGTCTTTACACCCAGCTCCCTAAAGCCATTTGGTTTGGGATTTGTTGGTCGAAAGCTCGTTACATGGATATCACTGAAAAGCCTAAGGAAACTAGGCATTGCACAGCCATGGTGAAATAAAGATACGGGAAAACGAGCAAAAATGCCCCCGTAAAGGAATAAAGATAGCGAAACTCCCATATTGACTTTAGACTTGGTTAATGTAGAGTCGTGTCTGTATTACTGTGATTACGAGATTACTTGAGTTAAAAGTTGTATATCAGTATAAGATGTGTATCATGTGATGTGACGCCCCCAAATTCGGGTACTTGAAATTCGAACTCGGTGCTATACGATATAACTTCTTTGAGCGGAATAATCATATAATATAAATAAACAAACTTAATTTACATATCAGAGTTGTCTAATCCCAGGTACACGACCTTTAAAACATTTATTACATCATAAATAGTAAATATTATCGTCTTAATAAAGTCTAACTATTACACCAAATACCATAAAACTTATTCTTGTAGCTTTCCTTTCCCTTTGTTGTTGCCAGAGACTTCTGGTTGATCACGCTTAGCTGAAAATATTTAATTTAAAGCGAGAATGAGCATTCAATTGCTCTACAAGTAATAGCAGTTAATAAACTTTAGCTGAAAGAAGTAAATGTTTTCTTTGAGGTATACTTCTACAACGAATCAATAGTTGTGAAGTCTGTCGAAACATATCTTAATAGAATATCAAATCGTTTAAAATTTTAAAACGACGTAGTGACTATAAATGCTGAGTGGTCAACGGACCATGAACTTTTATTTTTTATTTTTGAAAAGATTTAAATAGAAATTCATCTATGAACCGCTCTGGTCTTACGGACATGTAGGGTGATCAGCCCCGTTATGTCCTATATTGATCAATACTATCTGTTTGAACGATAAATGCGTTCACTCTGTTCGCCTTGGGCACAAAAATAATTTCCCCATTTCGGGTTGTTCATACTCAGTCTGGAATCCTAACTAAACAATTAGTTTGACGATCTTATCATAAACAATACTATTCAACAGTACAATTCAAACTATGTCTAGCCGAGTCAAATAGCTTAGACAATCTTTAAACCATAAACACATACCGAAGTTTAATAGTATGTAACAGAATTTGTCATATCAAAGAAGTTCTAGTTCAAGAGTTCTTGCATGAGTACCACAGTTCGTACAAGTGGGGACACTTGTATGATAACAGACAATAATGAGATATTAATAAATAATAACTGAATTGAATAAAATTTCACAATATAAGAATAATTTCATAAACGAATCATGAATATCATTATGGATATGAATAATTTACAAAAATTATTCATAAACATGCCTTGTATTGGATACTTGCTCAATATAAAATTTTGAGTAAGTTTAGGGTACTTGCCTTGATAGCTGATTATTGCGACGTAGTATATCTTTAATATGAAGTCCTATCATCAGTAGAATTATTCTTTTAATTAGAATAATACAACTTAACACATAATACTGCTTAAACATGTTGTCACATAGTCATATCAGTCATTAAAACACATAAGAACGTATACCTAGTCAAACTATGTCAATTTGATTTAAGTTTGGTATCGTTTCGGCATCCCGATTGCATTATCGGATAATTAACAAATTAATTTTTAATGAAACTTTGTTCAAGAACTTAAATATTATATTAGATAATTTAATTATCATTTATAATATTTTTCCAAATATTAAAATTATTTATAATGATTTTTCAAACACTTATATCATTTTTAATTAATTGTTAAATAATTTCATTATCATTAATATTTAAATAATTTAAAATATTAATGAACTTCATGTCAACACTTTAAAAGTTATTTATTATAACCTGAAAATATTTTTAAAAGCTTAATATTACCTTTAAATGATTTTTAAGACATTAAAATTATTTTTAAATAATTACCATTAATATTAAAATATTAATGTATTTCATTTTCAAATATTATTTATTTATTATAACTTAAAACATTTTTTAAAACATTAATATTACTTTCAAATGATTTTTAAAGTATTAAAATCATTTTTAAATAATTAACGTTAATATTAAATATTAATGTTATTCATATCAAAATATAAAAAGTTATTTATTATAACTTAAAATATTTTAAAAATATTCATTTTACCTTTAAATGATTTATAAAGCATTAAAATCATTTTTAAATAATTTATTTAATACAATTATTAAATAACTTTATTATCATTAATATTAAAATATTAATGAAATTCTTATCAAAATATTATAAGTTATTTTTTATAACTTAAAATACTTTTTAAAACTTTAATATCATTTTTAAATGATTTTTAAATTATTAAAACCATTTTTAACTAATTTATTTAATATAATTATTAAATAAATTTATTATCATTAATATTAAAATATTTATGACATTTATCTCAAAACATTAAAAGTCATTTATTATAACGTAAAATATTATTTAAAATGATTTTTAATATATTAAACTCATTTTTAACTAATTTATTTAATATAATTATTAATTAAATATCATTAATATTTAATAAAATTAAAATATTAATGAAATTTATGTCAAAATATTGAAAGTTAATTTTTATAACTTAAAATAATTTTTAAAATTATTTTATGAATTTTTAATAATTAATTTCTATTTATTTCTATTTATTTTAATTAATATAATTATCTTTTATTAAAACCGTCGCTAAAAGCCTATAGCAACGAAAACTGTCGCTATAGGTGTTTTTGAGCCTTCAAAAATATTCAAAGTTAAATTTTTGGTGCCTACTTTGACCAACATTAATTCACTGTTCAAAGTGTTTCTGGGCTAGCTAATGATCAGATCGTGTAGTATTGATGTAATACTATATGATCCAACAATCATCAAGGTCATACAACATCACACAAATGAGATCTAAGCTTGTAAAGTAACTGTCAGAGTTATTCTTCATTTTCTGGGTAAGAACAGTTCGAGTGGTCACTTTTGGGCTTCCACAACTTGATTTCCTGTTAATGATTTTGTGTTTTAAAGGTTCAAGATCGTAGTCCACATGTCAAAGAACAGATCTAATACACTATATCAATCTAACTACATTAACATCACCAGATCTAAGCTGGTCAAATCATGTCAGAGGTTGTGTTCTTGAGTTTTCTGGGTTACCTAGAAAACAGATTTCGCATCCTGCCTACTTTGACCATCCACTATATTAATCCTGTTTGTCATTTAGGTGATCTAAAAGCAATAATCTAAAGTCCATCTACCATAATACAACCTTATTACAACAACAGAATCAAATCAACAAACACAAGAAAGATCTGGGCTCATGAACTCATTGTCAGACACTGCTGGGTAAGTTCTGGGTTACCCAGAATTGTTAAGTCATGGCCGGTCAACGCAGTTTGACCATCCATAACTTGCAATATATACATGATCTGACCCTGATTCGAGTTCCAGAACACTAACAACATTACAAACTACAACTACAAATAGAGTTGCAAACGAACCGAACCGTTCGCGAACCGGTTCGGTTCGGTTCGAGTTCGGTTCGGTTTGAGTTTGAATTGATCGCTCATTCGAGTCGAGTTCGCACAAGGTGTTCCGTTCGTTTGCTCGATCGAACATGTTCGCGAACCAAGTGGTTCGGTTCGCTTGTGTTCGCGAACGGTTCGAGTTCGGTTCGACTCGATATGTTCGAGTTCGGGTTCGGCTCGATTGTTCGAGTTCGGTTCGATTGTTCGAGTTCAATATAGGTTCGAGGTGTTCGATTTCTTATATATATGTTCACTTTAAATTTTTAATTGTTTCTAAAATTCTACATATAAATAATTGGTTTTGGATATTTCATATTAAATTCTAATTTTTGTCTTATCAATAATGGTTAAATTTGTAGTAATTTTCTTTTTTTTATTACTTAAACTTCTTTTTGTGTTTTTAATAAATGATTATAATTAAATATTTTTATTAAATAATTAATAAATCTCTAAATTTTAATGAAAATAATTTTAATATTTTCATAAGAATTTTAACAATGATTGTTGGATTATTACAATTTACATCCCTAAAAACTTAATAGATTATAATTATCATAATTGACCACACCACCACAATAATAATTATTATTGTTATTATTGTTGTTGTTGTTATTATTAGTATTATTATTATTAGTACTGTAATAATAATAATAATAATAATAATTATTATTAGTACTATAATAATTATTATTATTGCTATTATTATTATTATTGTTGTTGTTGTTGTTGTTGTTGTTGTTATTATTATTATTATTATTATTATTATTATTATTATTATTATTATTATTATTATTATTATTATTATTATTATTATTATTATTATTATTATTATTATTATTATTATTATTGTTATTATTATTATGATTATTGTTATTATAATTATTACTATAACTATTACTATTATTACTATTATTATTATTATTATTATTGTTGTTGTTGTTGTTGTTGTTGTTGTTGTTGTTGTTGTTGTTGTTGTTGTTGTTGTTGTTATAATTATTACTATTATTATTATTATTATTATTATTATTATTATTGTTGTTATTGTTGTTGTTGTTGTTATTGCTATTGTTATTGTTATTATTATTGTTATTGTTATTGTTGTTATTGTTATTGTTATTTTTATTAAAATTAGAATGAATCTGAACCGTTCTTGTGTTTTTCCGCCCAAATCAATTAAAACGGATTTGAACCGTCCTTGTGTTTTGTCAAATGAAAGATTCAAAATGGGTTCTGTTTTATTATATAGATATGATAATATGATATATATATATATATATATATATATTATATTTATATCCTATTCCTAAATAAGTTAAAATAACAAAACTAATACAAAATAACAAAACTAATATTAGTTGTTAACTTTTAAGTTCTAATTTTAAATTCTAACTTCTACCTTTTCAGTAATCATTTTTGGGATAAATGATGATTATAATATTTGGTTTAATTTTTGATTGAATTACTTAGAGTTAGAGAAGATATTTTTGGTATTTATTTAACTGTTTTTAATTTGCAAGAGTTCTCAGTTTTCTTAGTTCAGTGCATTAATTAGTAAATGTTCGCGAACAACTCGATCATGTTCTCGAACTCGATCATGTTCGCGAACTCGATTATGTTCGCGAACTCCAACATGTTCGCGAACTAGATCATGTTCGCGAACTCGAACATGTTCGCGAACTCGATCATGTTCGCGAACAGTTCGCGAACACCAATCGAACCGAACTCGCACAAAGCTTCTGGTTCGACAGAGCTACTCGAACCTGTTCGAGTTCGACTATAAGTGCTCGAGTTCGGTTCGAGTTCGAGAATGTTCGGTTCGGTTCGGATCATTTACAGCTCTAACTACAAACCTTTAAAACACTAAAATAATTAACAGTCACCGATCTATGAGGCCTGACTTTTGACTGTCAGACAACATTTTTAAGTTTTGTCAAAATTTTAAAATCTTCAATTTCGTGCATCTAGATGTTATAGATCCATAATATAACAACCCAGATCACTTATCAACATAACATACAAAATATTTAAACATCAAAACACCTAATCTAACATAGCATACAAGGATCAAAATTTTGGTTTAGGGTTATACCTCTCTTGAATAATGCTTGGATCTTGGCTTCCTAATATGTTCTTGAAGTGATAGGGACTTGATAAGGGACTGATCCACTAAAGAAATTCATGAGTTTAGAGAGAGAGGGACTTGGTTGAGTGCAAGATTACAAATGAGCTAGCTTTTGTAATTTTCTCTCTCTTTAATCTATATATATTATTGATGCAATGTATTTGGCTGAAAAAGTGGTCAAGTATTGGCTGTTTTGAGTTGTTTTAAGGCACATGGGTGATCTAGAGTTGGTGAACAACTCATTATATGGCAAGATTTGCAAGCTACTTATTAATGAAATGAAAAAGGGCATTTTGGACAATTAGCTTGTAATTTTAATGGCATTCTTGTCATATACCCTAACCCTTAGGTTTTGACCCTTAGGGTTTAACCCTTAGGGTTTAAACCTTAGGTTTTGCAATTTAATTTTTAGAATTTCTAATTAGGTTTTAAAATAGAAAATTAAGCTTTCTAATTTAGAAATTATGGTTTCCTAATTATTTTGTTTAATCACATAATATACACACTTTCATTTAAATACCAACATATTAAATCCTATATTTAATATTTAAACAAAATAAATAAATTCTTAACATATATTCATATAATTATGTTAATTATCATAATTATAACTAAAATTCATAATCATAACTTGTATTAATATACTTATATATATTTGAATATAAATATAATTAATAATTATATTTAATATCCAAATTCCTTAAGAAAATAATTCTTTATTATTTATAACATAAATACACTTTTCTTTTTAAATATAATTATACAATAATTGTATTAATTCATGAACTTTCAAAACATAGATCAAAATTTAGGGTTTTGACCTATAATCATACTTTACCTAATATACAATTATTAATTAAGTTAAAATAATTAACTTAACTAATCTTGATTAATTCATCTAATAAATTAATTATTATAATAATTCTAAGAATTACTTCATATATTATTTAAATAATATATTAATCATATTTTCATGGAAAAATAAATAATGAAATATTTTTACTACAAAATTAATTTATTATAAGAATATAATTTATAATAATTAACAATTTCTTTTTCAAAAAATATATTTGAAATCATAAATGCAATAAATAAATATATATTTATCACATATTCACATAGGCTTTACCTTGCACATATTCCCATATATTATTTTTAATAATATATAAAAAAAATTATACGCAAAATTTCTTATTTAATTATATAAAAATCTTGGGTTATTATAGTCACCCTCCCTTATAAGGATTCCGTCCCCGGAATCACAATTTCAAAACTTATACACACAAGGGTAAATAATATACACATTCATTGCAAGTAGATCTCGATCAGATTCGATCGAACTGATCTTTAACTTATTCAGCATAAAGCTTGTCTATCTAATTGAATGGAATCTGTTTTCTAAAAGAACTCAAATTCCTCTTTCAAAATTTCTTAATAAAATGATTTATTATTTATAAGAAAACCATATATAAGAAAATAAAAAGTTATTCGAATAATACATGGAATTCCATCCCCGGCTGCTACCGTATCATTTCCCCTATCCGCATTTCTTTTTGGACAATCCTTTGCCATATGATCAGTTGATCCGCAGATAAAACAACCACCATTCTTTCTTGGATTGGGGCAATTAGGAGAGATGTGTCCCTCCTGCCCGAACTTATAGCACACAAACTTTCCCTTGAGACACTCACCTGAGTGATTCTTCCCGCAATTTCCACATGGTTCCACCTTTTTCTTATTCCTCCCTGACTATTACCAGTATTTCCAAAATTTGTCCACTTTCTTTTCCTACTTAAACTTCCACTGTTTCCTTCCACCTTAACTTTTCCTTCAACATTACCCTTATTCTTCTTTTCCTTGTTATAGAGGCTCATGGCCTCACTTGCTCCTTCGACAATAATAGCCTTTTCCAATAACAATCCAACGAGTTAATCTGCAGCACCGCCACCTTGTTGTAGATCCAGGGCTTTAGGCCATGTTCGAACCTTCGTGCCTTCCTTGCTTCAGTATTCACTTGTTGCAGAGCGAACCTAGCTAATTCATTAAACTTTGCGGCGTATTCTGAGACGGTCATATTTTTTTTGTTTCAATTCCAAAAATTTAACCTCCATCCAGTCCTGCATACTGGACGAGAAGTAATTCTCGTTTAACAGTTCTTTAAACCTTGTCCATATCACCACTTCTGCTCCGGCTCGAGTTTGATTAGTCTCCCACCAGAAGTTCGCTTCCCCTTTTAACATGTAGGTAGCATAAGCTGTCTATTGCTCCTCCGCTACCCTAGCAATAACAAACACTTTTTCTATTTCCTTTACCCAAGTTTGGACTTCTATAGGGTCAGTCGTTCCTTTGAATTCAGGCGGTCCTACTGTCTTGAAATCTTTAAAGTTCGCCAATTGATTCCTTGGAGGATTTCCCGCGGCTGGTGCTCGATTTTGCATAGCCTCAGCTAACGTATTCACAAAATCTTGCACAGGGTTTGCTTGACCTCCTACATTGTCAACAAAGTCTTCCACCCTTCTGGTTCGTTGTTCTCTTCTTGGCGGCATTATCTGGTTAAACAAAATCTTAAAGTTATTATCTTATCATTCATATATCATTATTAATGGTATCATAAGAGATAGAATATAAAATTCTAAATTTTAGACCAATTCAGCTTACTGGATTCTCAATTTCAGCTTGCCGAATTAACAAATTGACATTTAATCAACATACTAACTTGACATATAATAATATCATAACATTGATATTCATTCAAACAGTACATAGTACTTTTCATTACACGGCACAGACTGCCATAGTCAATTACTATCCCTTAGTGATAACAAAAGTCGGGATTCAACATGATACTTACACAAAAGTAATACATATCACACCTATACATACCATACATAATCCTATTTTACTTATTCTATTTCATATGCCTTCCCTAGATCCTGGACAAGCCTTTGCTTGATGACCTATCAACCAACATATAAAATATACGCATTACTTCGGATCAGGGCAATGAGATGAGATATGTCATTCACGTCCACAATTATAGCATACATTCTGTCCTTTCATACATACGCCTTCATGTTTTCGATTACAGTTCACACACGTTCCTATTTTCTTTAAGTTCCCTTGATTAAAATCAGAACTTCCTAAATTATGGTCATTCATTTTTCTTTTCCCTTTCTGGCTTGGAGCTGCACATAATTTGCTGCATTTAGCTCCCATCTGTTTAATTTGAACATTCAACTTATCTTGTTCTTCCATTATTTCAATTAACGCCTTTTACAACTGGCTATTTAATAGCCTTTCCATTTCCAACAACCTTTCCAAACATAGCAATTTGTTCTTTAGATTCTGCACTTTTGTTGATGCTTGGCCAGCTCCAACTTCAGTGTCTGAATCACTATCTGCCAATAATACCGTTTCTTGTTCTGGTTCTATGTTTTCCAAAATGATGACTTCATCTTAGTTGCTTTCAGGCGGAGTGATTTGCTCTTTTTTTATGACATGAGAGTCTTCTAATCCTTTCCTTCCTGACATCTATACACAAATTATCTTGATTAGTACATAATATATATATACATAACAAATAATAGTTTTTATAAGTTACTTTTATTTTATTTTACGATGAATTTTCTTAATTCATCTCCTTTAAACTCTATTTGAGTTATTTGTTTTTCAACTTTTCTATCTAGCTTAAGGTTATAGCCTACGGTATTCCCCCACCTAAGGTTTCTAACCTAAAGCTCTGATACCAACCTGTGACGCCCCCAAATCCGGGTACTTGAAACTCAAACTCGATGCTACACGATATTACTTCTTTAAGCGGAATAATCATATAATATAAATAAACAAACTTAATTTACATATCAGAGTTGTATAATCCCAGGTACACGACCTTTAAAACATTCATTACATGATAAATAGTAAATATTATCGTCTTAATAAAGTCTAACTATTACACCAAATACCATAAAATTTATTCTTGCAGCTTTCCTTTCCCTTTGTTGTTGCCAGAGACTTCTGGTTAATCACGCTTAGCTAAAAATATTTATTTTAAAGCAAGAATGAACATTCAATTGCTCAGCAAGTAATAGTAGTTAATAAACTTTAGCTGAAAGAAGTAAATATTTTTTTTGAAGTATACTTCTACAACGAATCTATAGTTGTGAAGTCTGTCGAAACATATCTTAATAGCATATCAAATCGTTTAAAATTTTAAAATAACGTAGTGACTATAAATGCTGAGTGGTCATTGGACCATGAACTTTTTTTTTTTGAAAAGGTTTAAATAGAAATTCATCTGTAAATCGCTCTGGTTTTACGGACATGTAGTGTGATCAGCCCCGTTATGTCCTGTATTGATCAATACTATCTGTTTGAATTATAAATGCGTTCACTCTGTTCGCCTTGGGCAAAAAAACAATTTTTCCATTTTGGGTTGTTCATACTCAGTCTGGAGTCCTAACTAAACAATTCAGTTGAACGATCTTATCATAAACAATATTATTCAACAGTACAATTCAAACTATGTCTAGCCGAATCAAATAGTTTAGACAATCTTTAAACCATAAACGTATACCGAAGTTTAATAGTATGTAACAGAATTTGTCATATCAAAGAAGTTCTAGTTCAAGAGTTCTTACATGAGTACCACAGTTCGTACAAGTGGGGACACTTGTATGATAACAGAAAATAATGAGATATTAATAAATAATGACTAAATTGAATAAAATTTCACAATATAATAACAATTTCATAAACGAATCATGAATATCATTATGAATATGAATAATTTACAATAATTATTCATGAACATGCCTTATATTGGATACTTGCTCAATAAAAAATTTTGATTAAGTTTAGGGTACTTGCCTTGATAGCTAATTACTGCTACGTAGTATAGCTTACGCTTTTATATTTAATATGAAGTCCTATCATCAGTAGAATTATTCTTTTAATTAGAATAATAAAACTTAACACATATTACTACTTAAACATGTTGTCACATAGTCTTATCAGTTATTAAAATATATAAGAACGTATACCTAGTCAACCTATGTCAATTTGGTTTGAGTTCGGTATCGTTTCAGCATCCCGATTGCATTATCGGATAATTAACGAATTTATTTTTAATGAAACTATGTTTAAGAACTTAAATATTATATTAGATAATTTAATTATCATTTATAATATTTTTTCAAACATTAAAATTATTTATAATGATTTTTCAAACACTTATATCATTTTTAATTAATTATTAAATAATTTCATTATCATTAATATTTAAATAATTTAAAATATTAATGAACTTCATGTCAACACTTTAAAAGTTATTTATTATAACCTGAAACCATTTTTAAAACCTTAATATTTCCTTTAAATGATTTTTAAGACATTAAAATTATTTTTAAATAATTACCATTAATATTAAAATATTAATGTATTTCATTTTAAAATATTAAAAGTTATTTATTATAACTTAAAATATTTTTTAAAACATTAATATTACTTTCGAATGATTTTTAAAGTATTAAAATCATTTTTAAATAATTATCGTTAATATTAAGTATTAATGTTATTCATATCAAAATATTAAAAGTTATTTATTATAACTTAAAATATTTTAAAAACATTTATTTTACCTTTAAATGATTTATAAAACATTAAAATCATTTTTAAATAATTTATTTAATATAATTATTAAATAACTTTATTATCATTAATATTAAAATATTAATGAAATTCTTATCAAAATATTATAAGTTATTTATTATAACTTAAAATACTTTTTCAAACTTTAATATTATTTTTAAATGATTTTTAAAATATTAAAACCATTTTTAACTAATTTATTATATAATTATTAAATAAATTTATTATCATTAATATTAAAATATTAATGACATTTATCTCAAAATATTAAAAGTCATTTATTATAATTTAAAATATTATTTAAAATGATTTTTAATATATTAAAAACATTTTTAACTAATTTAATTAATATAATTATTAATTATATATCATTAATATTTAATAAAATTAAAATATTAATAAAAATTATGTCAAAATATTAAAAGTTAATTTTTATAACTTAAAATTATTTTTAAAATTATTTTAAGAATTTTTAATAATTCATTTCTATTAATATAATTAATTTTTATTAAAAGCGTCGCTAAAAGCCTATAGCAACGACAACTGTCGCTATAGGTGTTCTTGAGTCTTCAAGAACATTCAAAGTCAGATTCTTGGTGCCTACTTTGACCAACATTAATTCACTGTTCAAAGTGTTTCTGGCCTAGCTAATGGTCAGATCGAGTAGTATTGATGTAATACTACATGATCCAACAATCATCAAAGTCATACAACATCACATAAATGAAATCTAAGCTTGCAAAGTAACTGTCAGAGCTGTTCTTCATTTTCTGGGTTACCCGAAAAATAAGAACAGTTCGAGTGGTCACTTTTGGGCTTTCACAACTTGATTTCCTGTTAATGATTTTGTGTTTTAAAGGTTCAAGATCGTAGTCCACATGTCAAAGAACAGATCTAATACACTATATCAATCTAACTACATTAACATCACCAGATCTAAGCTGGTCAAATCATGTTAGAGGTTGTGTTCTTGAGTTTTCTTGGTCACCCAGAAATTAGATTTCGTGATCATCCTGCCTACTTTGACCATCCACTATATTAATCATGTTTGTCATTTAGGTGATCTAAAAGCATTAATATAAAGTCCATCTACCATAATACAACCTTATTACAACAACAGAATCAAATCAACAAACACAAGAAAGATCTGTGCTCTTGAACTCATTGTCAGACACTGCTGGGTAAGTTCTGGGTTACCCAGAATTGTTAAGTCATGGCCGGTCAACGCAATTTGACCATCCATAACTTGCAATATATACATGATCTGACCCTGATTCGAGTTCCAAAACACTAACAACATTACAAACTACAACTACAAACCTTTAAAACACTAAAATAATTAACAGTCACCGATCTATGAGGCCTGACTTTTGACTGTCAGACAACATTTTCAAGTTTTGTCAGATTTTTAAAATCTTCAATTTCGTGCATCTAGATGTTATAGATCCATAATATAACAACCCAGATCACTTATCAACATAACATACAACATATTTAAACATCAAAACACCTAATCTAACATAGCATACAAGGATCAAAATTTTGGTTTAGGGTTATACCTCTCATGAATAATGCTTGGATCTTGGCTTCCTAATATGTTCTTGGTGTGATAGGGACTTGATAGGGGACTGGTCCACTAATGAAATTCGTGAGTCTAGAGAGAGAGGGACTTGGTTGAGTGCAAGATCACAAATGAGCTAGCTTTTGTGATTTTCTCTTTCTTTAATCTATATATATTATTGATGCAATGTATTTGGCTGATAAAGTTGTCAAGTATTGGCTGTTTTAAGTTGTTTTAAGGCACATGAGTGATCTAGAGTTGGTGAACAACTCATTATATGGCAAGATTTGCAAGCTACTTATTAATGAAATGAAAAAGGGCATTTTGGACAATTGGCTTGTAATTTTAAAACATTCTTGTCATATAACCTAACCCTTAGGTTTTGACCCTTAGGGTTTAAACCTTAGGTTTTGCAATTTAATTTTTAGAATTTCTAATTAGGTTTTAAAATAGAAAATTAAGCTTTCTAATTTAGAAATTAGGTTTTTCTAATTATTTTGTTTAATCACATAATATACACACTTTCATTTAAATACCAACATATTAAATACTATGTTTAATATTTAAACAAAATAAATAAATTCTTAACATATATTCATATAATTATGTTAATTATCGTAATTATAACTAAAATTCATAATCATAACTTGTATTAATATACTTACATATATTTAAATATAAATATAAATAATAATTATATTTATTATCCAAATTCCTTAAGAAAATAATTCCTTATTATTTATAACATAAATACACTTTTCTTTTTGAATATAATTATACAATAATTGTATTAATTCATGAACTTTCAAAACATAGATTAAAGTTTAGGGTTTTGACCTATAATCATACTTTACCTAATATACCATTATTAATTAAGTTAAAATAATTAACTTAACTAATCTTGATTAATTCATCTAATAAATTAATTATTATAATAATTCTAAGAATTACTTTATATATTATTTAAATAATATATTAATCATATTTTCATGAAAAAATAAATAATGAAATATTTTTACTACAAAATTAATTTATTATAAGAATATAATTTATAATAATTAACAATTCCGTTTTCAAAAAATATATTCGAAATCATACAATGCAATAAATAAATATATATTTATCATATATTCACATATGCTTTACCTTGCACATATCCCCACATATTATTTTTAATAATATATATAAAAAATTATACGCAAAATTTTTTATTTAATTATATAAAAATCTTGGGTTATTACATTCACCCTCCCTTATAAGGATTCCGTCCCCGGAATCACTGTTTCAAAACTTATACACACAAGGATAAATAATATACACATTCATTGCAAGTAGATCTCGATCAGATTCGATCGAACTGATCTTTAACTTATTCAGCATAAAGCTTGTCTATCTAATTGAACGGAATCTGATTTCTAAAAGAACTCAAATTCCTCCTTCAAAATTTCTTAATAAAACGATTTATTATTTATACGAAAACCATATATAAGAAAATAAAAAGTTATTCGAATAATACATAATTCCATCCCCGACTGCTACAGTATCTTGAACCGTCATATTGAAGGTCCTTGCAGTTGGCTTGTTTGCCGGAGTTGGATACGTGATCGCTAACTTTCCACTGCTTTTCCCAGCATTCGCATTTCCCCCATCCGCATTTCTTTTTGGACAATCCTTTGCCATATGATCAGTTGATCCGCAGATGAAACAACCATTATTCTTTCTTGGATTGGGGCAATTAGGAGAGATGTGTCCCTCCTGCCCGCACTTATAGCACACAAACTTTCCCTTGAGACACTCACCTGAGTGACTCTTCCTGCAATTTCCACATGGTTCCAACTTTTTCCTTATTCCTCCCTGACTATTATCAGTATTTTCAGAATTTGTCCACTTTCTTTTTCCACTTGCACTTCCACTGTTTCCTTCCACCGTAACTTTTCCTTCAACATTACCCTTATTCTTCTTTTCCTTGTTATAGAGGCTCATGGCCTCACTTGCTCCTTCGGCAATAATAGCCTTTTCCAATAACAATCCAAACGAGTTAATATGCAGCACCGCCACCTTGTTGTAGATCCAGGGCTTTAGGCCATGTTCGAACCTTCGTGCCTTCCTTGCTTTAGTATTCACTTGTTGCAGAGCGAACCTAGATAATTCATTAAACTTTGCGGCGTATTTTGAGACGGTCATATTTTCTTGTTTCAATTCCAAAAATTTAACCTCCATCCGGTCCTGCATACTGGACGAGAAGTAATTCTCGTTGAACAGTTCTTTTAACCTTGTCCATGTCACCACTTCTGCTCCAGCTCGAGTTTGATTAGCCTCCCACCAGAATTTCGCATCCCCTTTTAACATGTAGGTAGCAAAAGTTGTCTTTTGCTCCTCCGCTACCCTAGTAATAACAAACACTTTTTTTGTTTCCTTTACCCAAGTTTGGGCTTTCATAGGGTCATTCGTTCCTTTGAATTCAGGCGGTCCTACTGCCTTGAAATATTTGAAGTTCCCCAATTGATTCCCTGGAGGATTTCCCGCGGCTGGTGCTCGATTTTGCATAGCCTCAACTAATATATTCACAAAATCTTGCATAGGGTTTGCTTGACCTTCTGCATTGTTAACAAAGTCTTCCACCCTTCGGGTTCGTGGTTCTCTTCTTGGCGGCATTATCTGGTTAAACAAAATCTTAAAGTTATTATGTTATCATTCATATACCATTATTAATGGTATCATAAAAGATAGAATATAAAATTCTAAATTTTAGACCAATTCAGCTTACTGGATTCTCAATTTCAGCTTGCCGAATTAACAAATTGACATTTAATCAACATACTAACTTGACATATAATAATATCATAACATTGATATTCATTCAAACAGTACATAGTACTTTTCATTACACGGCACAGACTGCCATAGTCAATTACTATCCCTTAGTGATAACAAAAGTCGGGATTCAACATGATACTTACACAAAAGTAATACATTTCACACCTATACATACCATACATAATCCTATTTTACGTATCCTATTTCATATGCCTTCCCTAGATCCTGGACAAGCCTTTGCTTGATGACCTATCAACCCACATACAAAACATGCGCATTACTTCGGATCAGGACAATGAGATGAGATATGTCCTTCACGTCCACAATTATAGCATACATTCTGTCCTTTCATACATACGCCTTCATGTTTCCGATTACAGTTCACACACGTTCTTACTTTCTTGAAGTTCCCTTGATTAAAATCAGAAGTTCCTAAATTATGGTCATTCATTTTTCTTTTCCCTTCCTGGCTTGGATCTGCATATGATTTGCTGTATTTGGCTCCCGTCTGTTCAATTTGAACCTTCAACTTATCTTGTTCTTCCATTGTTTCAATGAACGCCTTTTGCAACTGGCTATTTATTAGCCTTTCCATTTCCGACAACCTTTCCAAACATAGCAATTTGTTCTTTAGATTCTGCACTTTTGTTGATGCTTGACCAGCTCCAACTTCAGTGTCTGAATCACTATCTGTCAATAATACCATTTCTGGTTCTGGTTCTATATTTTCCAAAATGATGACTTCATCTTGGTTGCTTTCAGGCAGAGTGATTTGCTCTTTTTTTATGACATGAGAGTCTTTTAATCCTTTCCTTCCTGACATCTATACATAAATTATCTTGATTAGTACATAATATATATATACACATAACAAACAATAGGTTTTATAAGTTACTTTTATTTTATTTTACGATGAATTTCCTTAATTCATCTCCATTAAACTCTATTTGAGTTATTTGTTTTTCAACTTTTCTATCTAGCTTAAGGTTATAGGCTACGGTATTCCCCCATCTAAGGTTTCTAACCTAAAGCTCTGATAACAACCTGTGACGCCCCCAAATCCGGGTACTTGAAACTCGAACTCGGTGCTACACGATATCACTTCTTTGAGCAAAATAATCATATAATATAAATAAACAAACTTAATTTACATATCAGAGTTGTATAATCCCAGGTACACGACCTTTAAAACATTCATTACATGATAAATAGTAAATATTATCGTCTTAATAAAGTCTAACTATTACACCAAATACCATAAAATTTATTCTTGCAGCTTTCCTTTCCCTTTGTTGTTGCCAGAGACTTCTGGTTAATCACGCTTAGCTAAAAATATTTAATTTAAAGCAAGAATGAACATTCAATTGCTCAGCAAGTAATAGTAGTTAATAAACTTTAGCTGAAAGAAGTAAATATTTTTTTTGAAGTATACTTCTACAACGAATCTATAGTTGTGAAGTCTGTCGAAACATATCTTAATAGCATATCAAATCGTTTAAAATTTTAAAACAACGTAGTGACTATAAATGCTGAGTGGTCATTGGACCATGAACTTTTTTTTTTGAAAAGGTTTAAATAGAAATTCATCTGTAAATCGCTCTGGTTTTACGGACATGTAGTGTGATCAGCCCCGTTATGTCCTGTATTGATCAATACTATCTGTTTGAACGATAAATGCGTTCACTCTGTTCGCCTTGGGCACAAAAACAATTTCCCCATTTTGGGTTGTTCATACTCAGTTTGGAGTCCTAACTAAACAATTTAGTTGGACGATCTTATCATAAATAATACTATTCAACAGTACAATTCAAACTATGTCTAGCCGAATCAAATAGCTTATACAATCTTTAAACCATAAACGCATACCGAAGTTTAATAGTATGTAACAGAATTTGTCATATCAAAGAAGTTCTAGTTCAAAAGTTCTTGCATGAGTACCACAGTTCGTACAAGTGGGGACACTTGTATGATAACAGACAATAATGAGATATTCATAAATACTAACTGAATTGAATAAAATTTCACAATATAAAAATAATTTCATAAACGAATCATGAATATCATTATGGATATGAATAATTTACAATAATTATTCATGAACATGCTTTGTATTGGATACTTGCTCAATATAAAATTTTGAGTAAGTTTAGGGTACTTGCCTTGATAGCTGATTTCTGCTACGTTGTATAGCTTACGCTTTTATCTTTAATATGAAGTCCTATCATTAGTAGAATTATTCTTTTAATTAGAATAATACAACTTAACACATAATACTGCTTAAACATGTTGTCACATAATCATATCAGTCATTAAAACACATAAGATCGTATACCTAGTCAAACTATGTCAATTTGGTTTGAGTTCGGTATCGTTTCGACATCCCGATTGCAATATTGGATAATTAACGAATTTATTTTTAATGAAACTTTGTTTAAGAACTTAAATATTATATTAGATAATTTTATTATCATTTATAATATTTTTTCAAACATTAAAATTATTTATAATGATTTTTTAAATACTTATATCATTTTTAATTAATTGTTAAACAATTTCATTATCATTAATATTTAAATAATTTAAAATATTAATGAACTTCATGTCAACACTTTAAAAGTTATTTATTATAACCTGAAAATATTTTTAAAACCTTAATATTACCTTTAAATAATTTTTAAGATATTAAAATTATTTTTAAATAATTAGCATTAATATTAAAATATTAATGTATTTTATTTCTAAATATTAAAAGTAATTTATTATAACTTAAAACATTTTTTAAAACATTAATATTACTTTCAAATGATTTTTAAAATATTAAAATTATTTTTAAAGAATTATCGTTAATATTAAATATTAATGTTATTCATATCAAAATATTAAAAGTTATTTATTATAACTTAAAATATTTATTTTACCTTTAAATGATTTATAAAGCATTAAAATCATTTTTAAATAATTTATTTAATACAATTATTAAATAAATCTATTATCATTAATATTAAAATATTAATAAAATTCTGATCAAAATATTATAAGTTATTTATTATAACTTAAAATATTTTTTAAAACTATAATATCATTTTTAAATGATTTTTAAAATATTAAAACTATTTTTAACTAATTTATTTAATATAATTATTAAATAAATTTATTATCATTAATATTAAAATATTAATGACATTTATCTCAAAACATTAAAAGTCATTTATTATAACTTAAAATATTATTTAAAATGATTTTTAATATATTAAAATCATTTTTAACTAATTTATTTAATATAATTATTAATTAAATATCATTAATATTTAATAATATTAAAATATTAATGAAATTTATGTCAAAATATTAATAGTTAATTTTTATAACTTAAAATTATTTTTAAAATTATTTTATGAATTTTTAATAACTAATTTCTATTTATTTTAATTAATATAATTAATTTTTATTAAAACCGTCGCTAAAATCCTATAGCAACGAAAACTGTCGCTATAGGTGTTCTTGAGCCTTCAAGAACATTCAAAGTCAGATTCTTGGTGCCTACTTTGACCAACATTAATTCATTGTTCAAAGTGTTTCTGGGCTAGCTAATGGTCAGATCGTGTAGTATTGATGTAATACTACATGATCCAACAATCATCAAGGTCATACAACATCACACAAATGAGATCTAAGCTTGCAAAGTAACTGTCAGAGCTGTTCTTCATTTTCGGGTTACCCAGAAAATAAGAACAGTTCGAGTGGCCACTTTTGTGCTTCCACAACTTGATTTCCTGTTAATGATTTTGTGTTTTAAAGGTTCAAGATCGTAGTCCACATGTCAAAGAACAGATCTAATACACTATATCAATCTAACTACATTAACATCCCCAGATCTAAGCTGGTCAAACCATGTCAGAGGTTGTGTTCTTGAGTTTTCTTGGTTACCCAGAAATCAGATTTCGTGATCATCCTGCCTACTTTGACCATCCACTATATTAATCCTGTTTGTCATTTAGGTGATCTAAAAGCATTAATCTAAAGTCCATCTACCATAATACAACCTTATTACAACAACAGAATCAAATCAACAAACACAAGAAAGATCTGTGCTCTTGAACTCATTGTCAGACACTGCTGGGTAAGTTCTGGGTTACCCAGAATTGTTAAGTCATGGTCGGTCAACGCAATTTGACCATCCATAACTTGCAATATATACATGATCTGACCCTGATTCGAGTTCCAAAACACTAATAACATTACAAACTACAACTACAAACCTTTAAAACACTAAAATAATTAACAGTCACCGATCTATGAGGCCTGACTTTTGACTGTCAGACAACATTTTCAAGTTTTGTCAAAATTTTAAAATCTTCAATTTCGTGCATCTAAATGTTATAGATCCATAATATAACAACCCAGATCATTTATCAACATAACATACAACATATTTAAACATCAAAACACCTAATCTAACATAACATACAAGGATTAAAATTTTTGTTTAGGGTTATACCTCTCTTGAATAATGCTTGGATCTTGGCTTCCTAATATGTTCTTGGTGTGATAGGGACTTGATAAGGGACTGATCCACTAATGAAATTCGTGGGTTTAGAGAGAGATGGACTTGGTTGAGTGCAAGATCACAAATGAGCTAGCTTTTGTGATTTTCTCTCTCTTTAATCTATATATATTATTGATGCAATGTATTTGGCTGATAAAGTGGTCAAGTATTGGCTGTTTTGAGTTGGTTTAAGGCACATGGTGTTGGGTTTGCTAGAAACATAAGCATGCAATCAAATTACATAAACGCATCGGAAGGGATGAAAAATTATATTTTAAAATTTTCTTACAAACCCTTAACCATGATCTTTCTTGTGCATCAATTCAATACATAGAAGGATAGGATGGAATTATACCTTTGAAGATCCAAGCTTCTCAGGTACAAGTTTTACTCTTTTGATTCCTTTGATTCCTCTGTAGTGGCTCCTTCCCTTGATCAATGTCAGCCACCCAAATGTTTGGCCTCTACCAGTGATCCACCAAAGAAGATGAAGAACTCAGGAAGATGGGTTATTGGCTTAACCTTTGTTTCTATCTCTATAGAATATGTGTACTCCCAACCTTTGAAAAAATTCACGTACCTTATTTCTGATATAAGACTCTCTTATATAGATATTAGGTTAACCCTCCTAATCTAATTAGAATAGGTTTTTTATTTAATTAATTAATTAAATACTTTTAACTAATTTATATTCTAATCTTATTAGGATTGAGAGAGAGAGAGTACTGATATTATATTAATTCCTAAACTCCTTTAGAATTAAAATAATAATAATAATAATATTAATAAGACTCCTCTTATTAATTTATATTTAATATTTCTAAAATATTAAATAATAAACATTAAGCTATTTAATTTATTTTATCACCATAGATTAAATTAATTACACTTAATGCATTATTACTATCACGCCATTTTCTTCTTAAATAATTGTTCTTCCTTTTATGGTGTGACCCTTTAGGTTCTCCATATTAAACAGGTTGTGAATAAATCAATTAGAACAATTCTAATCTTATTTAAATAAATAAATTAAACTAATAATCTATTTAAATAAATAACATTTATTCTATAATAGAGATAAGTCTCCCTATCCATCAACGACTTTTCAGATAATATAGATTTCAACATTAATCATAAAAGAACCTGTGAGTTAATAGTTACCGTACAATTCAATCCTTACACCATACAATGTCCCAATTAAATATAAGACATAGATTTACTGTCAAGTCTTAATTTATTTAATCATATGTATTTCGATTAGAAAACACACAACTCCAAATAATGCAAATTAGAAACCTCTTTCTAATTTCATTCTACCTTGGCCAAGAATTCCTAGGTTGTCATTTAACGAATCACATAGGATATATCTCCTCTTTTACTAGAGATGGTAGATTCTTTATTGATCATACATTATCTCCATATGCAACTCATTATACCCAAGCATACCCTATATATGCCTTAAAAGGCCTTAAGGAATAAGTCAAAGTATAAATTGTTACATACAAGATACTATGATGATCTCAAGTCCAAGGATCACTTGTACTACTATCACATTAGGAATTCCTATTGACAGGCGAGTAAAACTCCATTAGGTATTCCATAGCGAGTCATGTTCAGTGAAGTTATTCTCCAATAAGCACCTACATACTTGCTTTAGTGTCTCCACACAAATGACCATGAGATCAGTCATCCTCATCTAATGAGCAAGCAACATATGTACCAATCTATCCGGATTTACTAATCCCCATTTTAGTAATCCCACAATTGGGAACTATTTTAGTTTTTAAGCTTTCTAAGAATTTAGATCTCATTAGCATGATCTCATCATGATTCTAAAATCATTGCTTAAAACTATGGGTTATTTACATATTATTAAAAACAGCACTATGTAGATAATTAAATGCCTTAAATGAATATTTTATTAATAAATAAATAAGATTGTTTACAAAGTATGTACTTTATCATCATACATGATTGGCTTGTATGCACACTACTATCAATCTCCCACTTGCACTAAAGCCAATCGCCATGGTATCTCATACCCGTCTTCTCTAAGTGACGATCAAACTGATGTTGTGTTAGAGCTTTAGTAAATTGATCTGCAATGTTGTTTTGAGAGTCCACACGCTCCAAGGTGACGTCTCCTCTTTCAATGATCTCCCTGATCAAGTGAAATCGCCGCAACACGTGTTTGGATTTCTGATGAGATCTGGGTTCCTTAGCCTATGCAACCGCTCCGGTGTTGTCACAGTATACGGGAACTGCTTCTCCAATGCTAGGAACCACACCAAGTTCAGTTATGAACTTCTTCATCCAAACAGCTTCCTTTGCAGCTTCACTTGCAGCTATATACTCTGCCTCTGTTACTGAATCAGCAACTATTTGCTGCTTGGAACTCTTCCAACTCACTGCGCCTCCGTTCAAGGTAAACACATACCCTGAAACAGATTTACTGTCATCTTGGTCTGTTTGAAAACTTGAGTCCGTGAATCCCTCGAGTTTTAATTCAGACCCACCGTAGACAAGAAAAATATCTTTAGTCCTTCTCAAGTACTTTAGGATATACTTCACTGCCTTCCAGTGCTCTTCTCCTGGATTCGACTGGTATCTGCTCGTTACACTAAGTGCATGAGCAACATCCTGTCTAGTACATATCATACCGTTCATGATAGATCCTATTGCAGAAGCATAAGGGATCTTACTCATACGGTCTCTCTCCTCAGGTGTCTTTGGGGCCTGTTTCTTGGAGAGATGTATTCCATGGCTCATCGACATGAGACCTCTTTTGGAATCTTTCATGCTAAACCTCTTTAGCATCGTATCATTGTACGTTTCTTGAGATAAGCCGAGCATCCTTTTAGATCTATCTCTATAGATCTTTATCCCCAAAATATAGAATGCTTCACCCAAGTCCTTCATGGAGAAGGTTTTAGATAACCAGATTTTAATTGATTGTAACATAGGAATGTTATTCCCTATCAGTAATATATCATCAACATATAATACAAGGAATGATACTGCGCTTCCACTAACCTTCTTGTATACACATGATTCATCCTCGTTTTTAATAAAATCAAACTCTTTGATTGTCTCATCAAAATGAATGTTCCATCTACGAGAAGCTTGCTTCAACCCATAAATGGATCGTTGTAGCTTATAGACTTGATTTGTTCCAACTTTTGAAATAAATCCCTCTGGCTGTGTCATATACACATCTTCCTCAAGTTTCCCATTGAGGAAGGCCATTTTCACGTCCATCTGCCAGATCTCATAGTCGTTATAAGCTGCAATCGCAAGAAAAATCCGAATGGACTTGAGCATGGCTACTGGTGAGAAGGTTTCATTATAGTCAACTCCTTGTCTTTGTTTGAAACCTTTTGCAACCAGTCAGGCCTTATAGGTCTCTACCTTCCCGTCTGCTCCAGTCTTTCTCTTAAAAACCCATTTACACCCAGTAGGCTTAATGCCTTCAGGTGGTGAAACCAAAGTCCATACTTTGTTCTCATACATAGAGACCATTTCGAATTTCATGGCTTCAAGCCATTTCCCTGAGTCTTTATTACTCATAGTCTGTTCGTAATTCAATGGATCATCATCATTCATGATGTGTACCTCATCGTCATCCTCTATAATGAATCCATACCTCTCAGGTATCTTCGGTACTCTTCCAGATTTACAAACAGTGTGTGGTACAGTAGGTTCTTCTACTTGGTTAGGTACCTGACTTTGATCCGTGGTAATTTGTGGTTCTTGAACTTCTTCAAGATATATCTTACTCCCACTGACCCCTTCATGGATAAACTCCTTTTCCAAGAAGGCAGCATGTTTCGCAACAAACACCTTTTGATCAGTTGGATGATAGAAATAATACCCTACAGTTTCTTTAGGGTATCCCACAAATCTACACTTATCGGATTTAGTCTGTAGTTTATCATTTTCAAACTTTTTGACATAAGCTGGACAACCCCAAGTCTTAACATGCTTAAGATTTGGTTTCCTCCCCTTCCACATCTCATATGGAGTCCTTGGGGCGGATTTGGTAGGTACCTTGTTAAGTAGGTATGCAGCCGTTTCTAGGGCATATCCTCAGAAGGAAATTGGAAGGTTGGTAAAACTCATCATGGATCGAACCATGTCCAACAGTGTTCGATTTCTCCTTTCAGATACTCCATTTAACTGTGGTGTACCTGGAGGAGTCCATTGTGAGATTATACCATTTCTTTGAGACAATTGAGAAACTCACCGCTTAAGTATTCTTCACCTCGATCTGATCGAAGTATCTTAATACTCTTGCCCGTTTGTTTCTCTACTTCACTTCTGAACTCTTTGAACTTTTCAAATGATTCTGATTTGTATTTCATTAAATACACATATCCAAATCTTGAGTGATCATCAGTGAAAGTAATAAAATAAGAATACCCACCCCGTGCACTTGTTGTTATAGGTCCACAAACGTCTGTGTGAAGCAATGCCAACAACTCTATAACTCTTTTTCCTTTTCCACTAAAAGGAGATTTAGTCATTTTACCCATGAGACAAGATTCACAAGTTGGATATGATTCTTAATCAGATAGCTCTAAGAGCCCATCCTTATACAACTTGGATAATTTCGTTTCATTGATATAACCAAGTCTAGAGTGCCACATATAGGTATAATTAATATCATCTCTTTTCCCTTTCTTAGTTTGTTCTATTTGAAGTATATTTTTATGCAAGTCAAGTATATAAAATCCATTTCGCAGATTTTCAATGCCATATAAAACATTGTTTTAATAAATTGAACAATTGTTGTTCTTTATTATAATTTTAAATCCATCCATATCTAATACAGAATTTGAAATAATGTTTCTAATGATATTCGAAACAAAATAACAATTATTTAAATAAATGGACTTGCCCGTGGGCTGTGCTAAACAATAAGTGCCTACAGCTAATGCAGCAACCTTTGCTCCATTTTTCACTCGTAGGACAACCTCATCCTTGTTCAGCTTTTTACTTCTGACCAGTCCCTTCACATTATTACATATGTGGAACCACAACCGGTATCCAATACCCAAGTAGTATTTTGACTTTCTGAAAAATTAATTTCAATCATGAACAAACCATGATTGGAAGTCGAAGCTTCTCCAAGCTTCTTCTCTGCTAGAAACTTCTTGCAGTTTCTCTTCCAATGTCCCGGCTCGTTGCAATGAAAGCACATTCCTTTAGCTGGTTCAGGTTTCTTTTGTTCCTTTTCTTTCCCCTTTCCCTTAGCCTTCTTGGATTTCTTCTTTTCAGAAGACACCTTGGGCCTCTTCCTTTTATTGGAAGAATCCACCATCAAGACATGGTTCTTCTTGGATGAGAAGTGACCTTCTGCAGTTTTCAGCATGTTAAGCAGCTCAGGCAAGCTGACATCTAGCTTATTTATGTGAAAATTAACCACAAACTGCGAGAAGGTCTCAGGGAGTGACTACAAGACCAAGTCTTAACTCAACTCCCCATCCATGACGAACCCAAGCTGTCCAAGGCGTTCAATCAAATTGATTACCTTCAGAACATGAGTCTCGACGGCAGTGCCCTCGGTCATCCGAGATCGGAAGAGCTCCTTAGATATCTCATATCTAGCAATCCTACTATGTTCACCATACAACTCCTTGAGGTGAAGCAGCATAGCAGGAGCATCCATATTACGTGCTGACGCTGAAGCTCGTTATCATGGATGCTAGCATGATGCATTGAGCCACAGATGCATCATCTTGCCATTTATTGAAAGTGGCAATCTCTTCCTCAGAGGCTGTTTCCGAAATAGATTCAGGGATAGTTGAATTTAGGACATAAAAAACCTTTTCAGTAGTGAGAACAATTCTCAGATTTCTTAGCCAGTCCTCATAATTCGGCCAGGTAAGCTTATTTGCATCAAGTATGCTTCGTAGTGAGATTAGTGATTTTAAAATTTTTAAAATTCTGCATGTGAAAAGACAACATTTTTAGAAAACATTCATTTTATTAACTTTGCATACTAAAATAAATTTAGGTTTTTATTTTAAATTGGTATCTTCCACTATTTTCATCAAACTATATTACCCTTACTTATATAGTTCGGCAACATCTAATTAAAGATTTGCTAGTAAGATTAAGGATCTCATTTCAAATGTATATAACCTTGTGGATAGCACAACAAGCGATATACAAATAAATAGGTAGACAACTCTTGTCAATTATATCACCATGTAACTCCTTTTATTTTGCCTCTTAAATCATAATGGTCATGTGTGTGCACATCCGAACTAAAATGATTTAAGTTAAGTCCAGCCTAGCACTTCCATAAATTCAAAAAAGAAAACTATTCGTCCTTGTGGATAGCACAACAAGACTAGATCGTTCAATTTTCTTGATAAGCATCAAATGTGATTAATTAACATCTTAAATACTCAATACTCGCATTGTGCATAGCACAACAAACTCATATTAAATATTTAATACTCTATTAATTAATCATGCTAGAAGGCGACGTTCGATATTTCAAATATCATTTGAACGCTTCGGACTTAATATTATTTCTTTGAGGGGTTTGTTATTATTTGTCTCATCTTGTTTACCGCACATGCACATATATATATAAAATACGCGCCATTTTATTAAACATGCGAAGCATGTTTGCATAAAATATAATATATATATATAATATTTAGCATGCAATATAGAATACTATATTCTACCCAGATTGATTATGAACTTTTATTCTAGTTTGATTCACTAGAGCCACCAAGTGAACCAAAAAGGTCAAACCTAGGAGTGCAAGAATTTAAATTTAAACGTAACGATTACATTTAAACCCGGGCTCCATACAAATGGGTCTTCAAGCGCTCCTTGCTCCTTGATCTCCAGTTCTTCAAAAATTCTAACTAATCTTACTACATAAACTATTTCATTTAAATAGAAACCTTGATCAACAGTCAAGGGGAAGTACATAGGAGAGAGATAGAATTTACAATAAGAAGAAAACCAGTAAAGACGAGGTACGCAGATCCCATTTTATAAAACTCATACATTCAAGCATTCATCCAAAACAAAATCCAATCACATTGGTCATAGTCTATAATCAATCTCTTTTATTAACATACATATCATCATACGTATCAATAAAACTTATTCATCTCATGAAAGTAAATTCATTCCATATATGTATTAATATCAGGTAGCAAAAGTTTGCTAAACTTTGTTTTTGGAAAAATAAACTCCTTTATTTCATTCAAAAATAATTCCAAATTAAACTCTTTAATGTTACCAATTCTGAAATCATATTTCATATAAAATAAATATCTTTATTTTAAACCTTTATTAATTAAATAAATCATTTATTTACTTAATCAAAACAAAAGAAAAAATTTATAGTTCCTGTCCAGTGGCGCAGCTGCGCCAGGAATGTAAAGGGAACCGGCGCAGCTGCGCAGCATGAAAACCAGGAACAGACACCGGCGCAGCTGCGCAGCAAGAAGGCCTTCCACCGGCGCAGCTGCGCAGAATCTGAAAAAATTTTGTTGCCCAAGAACTCGATCCAATCGCATATCATACATGTATGGAATTACATAAACTGATAATTAGCACAAGATTGACTCTGATACCACTGTTGGGTTTTCTAGAAACATAAGCATGCAATGAAATTACATAAATGCAGCGGAAGGGATGAAAAATCAGATTTTAAAATTTTCTTACAAACCCTTAACCATGATCTTTCTTGTGCATCAATTATCAGTCAATACATAGAAGAAGATAATGGAATTATACCTTTGAAGATCCAAGCTTCCTCAGGTACAAGTTCTACTCTTTTGATTCCTTTGATTCCTCTGTAGTGGCTCCTTCCCTTGATCAATGTCAGCCACCCAAATGTTTGGCCTCTACCGGTGATCCACCAAGGAAGATGAAGAACTCAAGAAGATGGGTTATTGACTTAACCCTTGTTTCTATCTCTATAGAATATGTGTACTCCCAACCATTGAAAAAATTCACGTACCTTATTTCTGATATAAGACTCTCTTATATAGATATTAGGTTAACCCTCCTAATCTAATTAGAATAGATTTTTTATTTAATTAATTAATTAAACACTTTTAACTAATTTATATCCTAATCTTATTAGGATTGAGAGAGAGTACTGATATTATATTAATTCCTAAACTCCTTTAGAATTAAAATAATAATAATAATAATATTAATAAGACTCCTCTTATTAATTTATATTTAATATTTCTAAAATATTAAATAATAAACATTAAGCTATTTAATTTATTCTATCACTATAGATTAAATTAATTACACTTAATGCATTATTACTATCATGCCATTTTTTTCTTAAATAATTTTATGGTGTGACCCTTTAGGTTCTCCATATTAAACCGGTTGTGAATAAATCAATTAGAACAATTCTAATCTTATTTAAATAAATAAATTAAACTAATAATCTATTTAAATAAATAACATTTATTTTACAATAGGGATAAGCCTCCCTAGCGATCAACGACTTTTCAGATAATATAGATTTCAACATTAATCATAAAAGAACCTATGAGTTAATAGTTACCGTACATTACAATCCTTCCACCATATAATGTCCCAATTAAATATAAGACATGGATTTACTGTCATGTCTTAATTTATTTAATCATATGTATTTCGATTAGAAAACGCACAACTCTAAATAATGTAAATTAGAAACCTCTTTCTAATTTTATTCTACCTTGGCCAAGGATTCCTGGGTTGTCATTTAACGAATCACATAGGACATATCTCCTCTTTTACTAAAGGTGGTAGATTATTTATTGATCATACATTATCTCCATATGCAACTCATTATACCCAAGCATACCCTATATATGCCTTAAAAGGCCTTAAGGAATAAGTCAAAGTATAATTTGTTACATACAAAATACTATGATGATCTCAAGTTCAAGGATCACTTGTACTACTATCACATTAGGAATTCCTATTGACAGACGAATAAAACTCCATTAGGTATTCCATAGCGAGTCACGTTCAATGAACTTATTCTCCAATAAGCACCTACATACTTGCTTTAATGGCTCCACACAAATGACCATGAGATCAGTCATCCTCATCTAATGAGCAAGCAACATATGTACCAATTTATTCGGATTTACTAATCCCCATTTTAGTAATCCCACAATTGGGAACTATTTTAGTTTTTAAGCTTTCTAAGAATTTAGATCTCATTAGCATGACCTCATCATGATTCTAAAATCATTGCTTAAACTATGGGTTATTTATATATTATTAAAAACAGCACCATGTAGATAATTAAATGCCTTAAATGAATATTTTATTAATAAATAAATAAGATTGTTTACAAAGTATGTACTTTATCATCATACATGATTGGCTTGTATGCACACTACTATCACATGGGTGATCTAGAGTTGGTGAACAACTCATTATATGGCAAGATTTGCAAGCTACTTATTAAAGAAATGAAAAAGGGCATTTTGGACAATTGGCTTATAATTTTAATGGCATTCTTGTCATATACCCCAACCCTTAGGTTTTGACCCTTAGGGTTTAAACCTTAGGTTTGCAATTTAATTTCTAGAATTTCTAATTAGGTTTTAAAATAGAAAATTAAGCTTTATAATTTAGAAATTAGGATTTCCTAATTATTTTCCTTAATCACATAATATATACACTGTCATTTAAATACCAACATATTAAATACTATGTTTAATATTTAAACAAAATAAATAAATTCTTAACATATATTCATATAATTATGTTAATTATCATAATTATAACTAAAATTCATAATCATAATATGTAATACCCGAGAATTTTAGCACTGCCGGACAGAAAGTATGTAATACCCGAGAATTTCTTAATATTATTAAATGAATATATTAATGGGAATGAGAATTTATTTGAATATAAATAATTTTTGTTATGAGATGAGTAACTCAATTATATTAAATTGAATAATTATAATAATTGCGAAAATGTGGAGTTTGTGATAAACTCGTTGAGAGCCTTGTGTAGCACAGTGATGAGGAATATTAATAATGATATTAATTAACGAAGAAATTATTAAGGAATAATTAATCTATATTAATTTTTAATTGTTATTATAGAATATTAATTAATTGTTATAATATGTTAATGGTGATTAATTAATAATATGTGATAATTAATTATATAACGTATAGTAACTAACTATATATTATATGAAGTGTGAAGTGTAGTGCAACTATATTATATAATGTAGTGCAACAATTATGTGACCATACTATATATAGGGACCATATTTTAAGGTTAATTAAATTATGTGAGCTACATGATTTATACTTATGTGATAATGATGTGTGAATATACATTAAAGTGAGACATCATGAATATATGGTGAACATTTTAATAATAAAGGAGATGATGTAATGTGGTAATATCTGATAAAATTATACTGACATGATAAAATGTACATGAATTATATATGTACAAATTACATTAAAATACTATTTTATTGTGACATTTAAACCTATGTATGGATAAAATGTATACAAGATATAACCTAAGAGTACATATAATATATACATGTGTATACAAGTGTAGTATGTAGTCCATTTGCAATTGCTGAGACTTATTTTGCTTGTCCCATAATATAAGGCACTCATTCTCCTTCACGTGAAATACACAAGCTATCCTACTCCCCTATATTCCTTAAACTCAGCAGTCCATAGCAAATGATGAGTAAGGGTGTGGCTATCATGATGGATTTCAACACCATTACCAACCCCCTATTGACCTCCCTGCAATTCAAAATTCCCGTGGTTCAATTTGTTGTACATATGCATTGTCTGGGTCTTGGTTTTGCTATTTATATGCCCCTTCTCCTTCACATTTCAATTTGCTGAGAGTTGCTTAAGTGTTGAAAGCATACCTACATTAGTTATATCAGTAGATTGAGAGGTTTGATTTAGCAACAAGCTCAATTCATATAGCAGAGGTATAATCCTTCCATGTTCTTCATCTCATGTTCTTTGAGATTTTCTAATTCTTGATTTAAGCATGTTATCATGATAAATTAATTGGGTTGTAATCATTGGTTGTTATAAAGACTTAGTAATATGTTAATATACAATGTGGCATGCTTTAAATCGAATTCGTGAATTAATTTTTGTGTTTGGATTTTGAAGTTACCGATTTCTGGAACTGTCTGCCGCTGGCCCCCAGCTGGCGCAGCTGTGCCAGTTTTGCACTGGGCAGCTGCGCAGCTGCGCCAGCAGCCTGCTGCAGTTTCTGCAATCTGCTTGTTTTTTGCTATGTGTTAGTCAATTGGTATGGCTTAAAACAGCATGCTAGCATGTGTAACATATATATATATATAAACATAATGAGGCAATGTAAGCATGTTTTAGTATATTAGGATGCATGGTTAACGAAAAGGATATAGTTTTCGAGATAAACTTAATATTTTAAAAACAAACTTTGAAGTAATACATGTTCTACGAATTCTGAACTTAGTGTGTTATATACGTGCTTGATTTAAGATATACATAAGCATGATATAGTGGTTATAGCATCTTTGTCATGATCAAACGAGTTAGCCTGTGCTAGAAATTATTTTTAAAAGAAAAGCTTAGCATAGTAAGCTAATGGACATGATGCTACAATATATAGTTTCTGATCTTGAAAGGAGGTTATCATGACTTAGTTACGTATGATAAGAGCTTTTAAAGTTGCCTTATATGTGTTCTATTGCAGTATTATGATAAAGTGATTTCAAAGACAATCTTGAACATGTTTTCAAAAATAGAGTTGCATCACATGAGTATCTAGATTCTGAAGGGTTAAGATGGCATGTTGGGTTTAATATGTCTCTAAACGTGATTCGTATGTGGTAGGCATAATGATAATTTAATCAGACATGAGTTTAAAGCATGTTTCCAAGTACTAAACAATGCTAGTTATGAATAAATAATATGAACACTATGAGTATGGTATTAACAGAGTTTTGTGACCTCTATGTAGAACATATAGTCAAGTTATAAAGCATGATAACCATATGGCTTTTCTATCCCTTAATACCATGTAAATTATAAGTTAAAACTTGTGGCATGAACTCAAGAATGGTTATTTGCTATGTGATATCATATGTTGTTACTTGAATCCAATTTGATGGTTGACATGCTATATGCTATAAGCTAAATAGAGTATGTTGCTAATTGTTGTGATTCTTATGCGATATTAATGATATGAGAATATGTTAAACTTAAAAGGAGGAACATTAAGCATAAAAGTTATATTAATATGATATTATATATGGTATAACTGTGTATCTAGGTTAAACCTTAGCTTATGTGTTGGTCGTATATCCGAAGATAAGATATGATGTTAAATTATATGACTAATGGATATCATATATATGTATGTAATTATATTACGATAGGAATTTAAAAGTGTTGAATTACTTTACGTGGATAGACTAAGCTTAAGGCAAGTTCCCTAACTTACACTATTTTATTGTGAAAGTTTTCTTAAACCCGTTCTTGTATTATTTGCAAGTATCCGAACCCTACTTTTATTGTGTAAGTTCTCTAACTAGAACTCTTCTTTCATTAAGTCTTATGAAAGCTATTATTCATGTTGAACTTGGTATTGTTCTTGAATATTGTAAAAGTGTCTATGCCATTTGATCCTGCTAGACTATATGCATGTTTATAAAATTGTCCAAACCAATTGATTGGTGAGAAAATCTTGAAAACTAAGTTGAACAACCCTTATGGTAAGGGGAGTATAATTGTTAGAAGCCCCAACACACGCATGAATATTACTGTGGTGTTATGCATAACATAGAGTATTGTAGACTGATCATCTATCGTACTTATTCTTTTGGGTTATCAGTTTAATATTGATGATTCTAGTTG